>OY744481.1:185227262-185309762 GCA_963556165.1 Tipula helvola | reverse complement strand
TTAAATTTCAGTAAAACTCACGCTTTTACATCACACTCCAAAGGGAAATAATCGACGGCGAAAAAAACGTTTAATAGCTTACCAAAACAATCCTTTCAGCGAAATATGCATGGCCGTACTTCAGCTTCTTATCGTAATTAAAGTACTTCCGGTAGTTGAATACATTTCATCAATCATAAATTTCGTCACTTCTGCGTATTCTGAAAAGTTTTCAAAAATTCTACATAGGGGACTATTATCTCCTTCCATGGATCATCAGCGCAGGTATCATGAATATTTGCATATGGAAAAGCTTAAAGCATATTAACGAACGAGTAACCACTCCACAGCAAATAAATCCAATTATTAAAATATTATTTCTCTTCCTTCCCAGTTAACTGTTCGTATAAATAGTCGCCATTTCAGGAATTGGCGCGGGTCTATAATTTCAAGCTGGTTGGCCAAATTTTTACCGTGGGCCATACTTTGGGCTGCACTGAGTTAGGGCATCAGAATAATGTTTTTAATATCAATGGACTAAAACAGTTGATACAAAAACACAACCTATCCTTTCATAATAATTTTTAAATTTATAAATTCGAATGTACTCCTTTAAAATATTTATTTTTATAGGTAAAATTACGTATTCATATATTTTACACAATGGGTACATTCAGCTCCACCAACTGTTGGCAACATGTTGAGTAACACCAACATATTGAGTAACACCAACTGTTGGCAACACGTTGAATTGTGAACGCTTATGATACATTACAAATTTCATGACAATGTGATTGTTTAAATGACATTTTTGCATCAGTAGATTTTTGCTGCCAACTTGTTGGGAGACCTGAGTTCGCCCAATACATGAGGCATGAGTAAAAATACATACGAACTTATTTCTTATCTACATTCATTTATTCAATTTCCCATTTTTATATTTCTGTGGTTTTTTTGAGAAACTAGTTAATTGCATTTTTGTCGATTTTGAGTTATGAATGAAAATAACTCGAGAATTCCCTTAAATTTAAAAAATTAATTTCGGATCTCCAATATATTCCCCCATTTTCCCGGAAAATCTAAATAAAATTGATTATTTACTACTAAGATAATGCGATTTTTTTATTTCAACTTCGTTTTCTGAGTTTTTTTTTTTTCAAAACAACCACAGATTTTTTTAAACTACGAAACAGAAACAAAACAACGATATTTAAAAACTCGACCTTGAAAATGATGATGATGTATGAGAAAGAAAAAGAGAGTTACTAAATATAATTTTTAATTTTCATTTATTTAAGCATAATGATTAGAAGTTCTACTGTAAAATTATGAAATATTTTTTTTCTTAAATTATTGTTGATACAAGAAGTCTATATATAAATGATTTTTGATATTTGGAACAAACATTTTTTATCTACCTATTTCAAATATGTATTATGAAATGGTGTGTTAAAATTCTGTTACACGATGATCTGGCATCGTCAACTAAATGGTCAAGTAGGTTTAAGTAGATGAAGTAAAACGATTCAAAATTCTAGATATTCTTACGAATTTCCAGTTTTAAATCTTTACGCGTGAGAGTTAACCTTTCTGCTAATCGTATTTCTCTGGAATTATGTATGTTTAAACTTTTACTTTTTAAAAATATGTTATCACCTAGTAATTTACTTTCGAACTTTCCGTATTTGTCGAAAATACTTGACATTCATTTCAACGGTGGTTGTTTGTATGGCCAAATTGATTTCGTGTTTTCCTAGTTCTCCAGCATTTCAATAGTTAGTCTTTATTAAAATTCTAAAAGCCTTCTCTCTTTTTTGAAAAAATTACTACGATTGTTGAGTACCTACTCTAAAATTTTTTGACGTGCCAGGCCAATTTTTAAACGTGCAAAATACAAAATTTATAAAATAAATGCAACAACATAGCGGAACCAGCAAAAATCTGTTGAAAAAACCGAAAAAAACACTTGGCTACCCGGGTGGGTCGGGTGTGTACTAACATAAACTTTTTTGGGTATACACACAAGGGTTAATAGCAGTTATAACCAGGAATTTAGAATTAGTAATAGCTATAATAATATGTAATAACCATAGGTCAGGACAGCTTAGAACATTAGATCATAGAAATAATGGATTTAATTCAGGACAGTTTAAAGCACAAGAACAGAGAAATAACGGATTTAACTCACGACAGTTTAGGCGACAATTTAATGATAATATAACTGGACAATATAGAAGCAATCTTCAACAACCAGGAACAATGGAAGTTGATAATATAAATCAAGTAAATCCCTTTAATCAGGAGGTACATTTAATAAACTCCACACCATCGACCAACTACCGATAGTAAAACTAACATTTAAAGATAAATCTATTAACTGTTTAATAGATAGACTAGCTCAGAATCCAGTTTATTAAAACCAAACACTCTTAATTTCAAAGAAATAGAATTAGAAACTCCTATTATATGTAATTCTTTAGGAGGCCCCAATTTTATAAAAAAACAAAATAATAACGCCAATTAAAAAGGAACTAATAAAAGCTGGTACCCTAGAATGGAAAATGTTTCCTCTAAAGAGTGAAAAATATGACACGATTATCGGAATGAATTTTTCAAGCTGAAGTTGATATAAAAAATGAATATCTGAAGATATTTAATCAACATAAAATCCCTTTCGAAATAATTGGATATCCCCATGATCTTACCGAAGTAAAAGACAACCAATTGTTTCACAAGAGTAAATTTTCACCAAAATAAACCAAAATAGTTTATTTAAACAATGAAGAAAAAAGAAAATTTGAAACATTTATTATCAAATATTGAGAATTGTCATTGATTATAAAAAGTTAAATGTAAGTTTGCAATACCTACATAATATAGAAAATGTATTAGATAAATTGGTAGAGCCCAATACATTACAACTTTGGATCTAGCGAAGGGATTTCATCAAATCCTAGTAAGCAAAAAAGATCAAAATAAAACAGGGTTTTCCACACTATTCGGACATTTACAAATACGTTCGAATGCCTTTTGGATTGAAAAACGCATCTGCCACCTTTCAATGATTAATAAATTCAGTAGTAATGCTGTGTGCCTGACACCGATTTTTTTGACTAAATTGTTGACTTTTCTAAATTGTCGACTAGTTCGTACCAGTCGTTCATAGATGGCATAAGGGTCAATAAGACAGGCTGTGCCTGACTTTTCATTATTCTAAATTACGACTTTTGGAACGTCAACCGAATGTTATTACTGTTTGACTGAAATAACTATAGGAATACTGCTTGAATGTTCGTTCCTTTTCATTTTGGCTCGCGCGCAAGTTGATTTACCAAGTTAATTTGTTTTTTTTTTTTGGAATTTTTCAATATTTCGTACACAAAATTATTTACAAAATATTAAATTAGTTTATTGGCGCTATAAGAAAATCTAAAGACTTGCAAAGTCGTTGATGAGTTTGATAAAACCGGACAGAATACTTTAGCGTTGGTAAACTAAAGATGATCTCTTTTTTGACCCAAAAGTTTCTCCAATCCGTGTTGCCTACAGACAATTTGACACCATATAATTCCTAACAGAAAGTTGAAATTAAAATCTTATGTACAAAAATATATAAACTTTAATTAAATATGACAACAATTTTAATTTTCTTGAATAATTTGATTAATTTTGATAATTTTTGAAAAATCTCGGAATGAACGAAACCTTCTCTAATTTAAGTGAAACTATTTCTAAAATGAATGAAAATTATTCCGAATTGAATAAATCCTTTTACGAAAAGAAGGAAACTAATTTCGAGTGGAATGAAACTTTTTCCAAATTAAATAAATTTAAAAGCAAACATTATATCACTAAAACTTATAAATTATAACAGTAGTTAAATAAAAAAACATACTGGTTATCTTGTAACAGCAAGGAGTGTCATCTTCGTGTCTAAGATGAAATTGGCCCAATCTGATGCTGCGCCTGTTTCAATTCTGTATTTGATTACGCCTTCTAGATTCGGATTCTCTTAGTCTTAATAAGTTTCTTGCATGTCCTTTCGACATTTGTGAAGGCCGTGTCCTATCGGACGGACATTTGCAGATTAAAACCACCCTTTTCCAATTAAAGGTTAAATAAATAAAATGATTTTAAATTTGGAAAACATTAATTGAACCTGCTGAAATGAACATAAACTGAGAGAATCGGATTTGTCCCTTAAAACTGACGTTCAGTTGCTACCTGAACCGTATTTTAATTTTCTTTAGTATTCAAAAATGAATCGACTAAAAATTAAATATTTTGATTCAAAATATAGTTAAAAACAAAATAATAAACCAAAATACACTCGAACCAAAACTAACTTTAAAGTAACGTCACTCATACACAGCTCGGGTATGGTTCGTCATAAAATCCTTTATGAGCTCCAGACTGAATTGAATAAGCAGAATTTGTAGGTGCTTCACGTGACATTCAATATTATTTTATGGTAAATATTTATCGATTTATTTTGTCATAAAATTATCCAGGTAAAGGATTTTACCTAAGCAGCACAAGCCCGTTTAAATATTTCTTCCTCCGTTTTAAACGATCCTAAGGGTTGAAAGAATCACAGCTACACACACAGACTACTCAAATCTCATCTCAGTTTTAATAAATTCTTAATGAATGAGTGTTTTATTTAACAAATAATAAAACAAACTTTAGTGATTTATGTACTTACTGGTTTTAAACTTATTTAATTAGGTTTCATTTCTTTCGGGAAAGGTTTCAATTAATTCAAAATCGTTTATTTTAATTCGGAACAAGTTTCATTTATTTGAGGAATAGTTTCGCTGATAGATTAACCGTCGTAAGGTTTCTTGATTCAGAATGCAATCACAGAGAGCTCAATGGAATATTATTTGTATAAATCTGGTAAGTCCCTTCATCCTAAAATTGTTCATTTGCTGGCCGTTTTACTAATCGTTATACCATTTCAAGCCACGATCACGGCACTGACAGTAAGACAATATTAATCAAATCAATATTTTAAAATAAAAATTGAATAAAAACCGTCAAATTCAAATACATACATGGTGTGATCTAAAAATAACCGAACTTTTTAGTTATAGAATAAAACAAGCATGGTATTATGTTTCAAAGCTAATATTTATTCAAAATAGGATCCATTGAACATAATACAACGTTTGGAACGATCAACCAATTTATTCATAGACCTTTTAAACTCCGTTTTTGGAATGTTCTTTAGCACCTGTGTCACGGCTGTTTGAATGGCTGTAACGTCATCGTAAAAAGCTCCTTTCATTGCATTTTTCAGTTTTGGGAATAGAAAATAGTCACACGGTGATAGATCAGGCGAATACGGAGGGTGGTCCATGACACAAATCTGTTTTTTCATCAAAAATTCGTTGACTTTTTTGGTCTTGTGAGGTGGTGCATTATCGTGTAATAAAACCAGCTGTTTTCCTTCTGGATATTCCGGTCTAACACGAACAACTCTCGACCACAAACGATGTAAAACTTGTAAATAGTGTTCTCATTGACAGTTTCACCTTCTGGAACAAATTTCTTGTGAACAATACCCTTGGAATCATAGAAAGCTATCAACATTGTCGCGGCCATTTTTAAATTGTGTAAACCACGCGTAAACTTGAGTACGGCTCATACAATCAGCACCGTAAACTTTTTTTAGCAATTCGTAAGTCTCAGCAAATTTTTTACCGAGTTTAAAACAACAAAATTTAATATTTACTTTTTGCTCCATTATGTTTTTACGACATAACTACAAAAACCGCTGTTATTAAAACGTGTGTAATTTTGTAACCTGTCAACCGATTAGCATGAACTTAGCTGCGTTCAAAAGAAGAAACATGTACCTTTCTAACGCTATCAACGTTTAATAGATGGCGCTACGTGTTCTATGATTTAAATTAAAAGTTCGGTTATTTTTAGATCACACCGTGTATATACAATAAAAACTCGTATCGTACGTATAACTATTAATCGGTACCAACTGGTGGCACTAATTAAATTCGTTGATAATGAAAAGTATTTAATCCAAGCATTCTCTCAATAAAAATGACAACTAAATTGAAAAGCAACCTCGCGAGGAGACTTTTCGTTAGCCGTCTGGTGGTTAATAGCATAATGTAGCATAATTTAGTTTAGTCAGAAATTTAGTCGAAAAAATCGGTGTCAGGCACACAGCATTAAATTAATTTTCATTAGTTGATTTGCTTATGAAAATTATGTCAAATCTAAAATCAAAACAAAAACAAATATGTGTCAAATATTATAATCATTTTTATGTTTTAGCTCTGCCATCTATTGGATATTAGAATGTTTAATATGGACGTAGAGCAATTTCACTTACGTTGTATTTTTGTGTATTATGTAAAATTATAAAAAGAGGGTATATAAAAAATTATGAAGGCAGAACGATAAAAGCTATCAAGCAAGAAACATAAGAATAAAAATAATTTAAATTATTAAATTACATATTTTTAATTTGTGCAAGTTTGTGCTTGTGTTGTGGAGGCACAATAAAATTCAGGGGGAATTTACTGCGCTTTCTAGTAATATATTCTGGAAAAGGGCTGAGACATATTGTGAAAAAAAATTGGGAGAAGCTTTTTAAAAATATTTTGGAAAAGGGGGAATTTACTGCTCTTTCTAGTATTATATTCTGGAAAAGGGCGGAGACATATTCTGGAAAAAAAAATTGGGAGAAGTTTTTTAAAAATATTTTGGAAAAGGGGGAATTTACTGCTCTTTCTAGTATCATATTCTGGAAAAAGGCGGAGACATGTTCTGGAACAAAAAATTGAGAGAATTTTTTAAAAATATTTTGGAAAAGGGGAAAATTACTGCTCTTTGTAGTAATATATTCTGGAAAAGGGCGGAGACATATTCTGGAAAAAAATTTGGGGAAGTTTTTTAAAATATTTTGGAAAAGGGGGAATTGACTGCTCTTTCCAGTAATATATTCTGGAAAAGGGCGGAGACATATTCTGGAAAAAAAAAATTGGGAGAAGTTTTTTCAAAATATTTTGGAAAAGGGGGAATTTACTGCTCTTTCTAGTAATATATTCTGGAAAAGGCCGGAGACATATTCTGGAACAAAAATTGGGAGAAGTTTTTTACAAATATTTTGGAAAAGGAGAAGTTTACTGCTCTTTCTAGTATTATATTCTGAAAAAGGGCGGAGACATATTCTGGAAAAAAAATTGGGGAAGTTTTTTAAAAATATTTTGGAAAAGGGGGAATTTACTGCACTGTCTAGTAATATATTCTGGAACAGGGCGGAGTCATATTCTGGAAAAAAAAAAATTGGGAGAACTTTGTAAAAAAATATTTTGGAAAAGGGGAATTTACTGCTCTTCATAGTATTATATTCTGGAAAAGGGCGGAGACATATTCTGGAAAAAAAACTTGGGAGAAGTTTTTTAAAAATATTTTGGAAAAGGGGGAATTTACTGCTCTTTCTAGTATCATATTCTGGAAAAAGGCGGAGACATGTTCTGGAACAAAAAATTGAGAGAATTTTTTAAAAATATTTTGGAAAAGGGGAAAATTACTGCTCTTTGTAGTAATATATTCTGGAAAAGGCCGGAGACATATTCTGGAAACAAAAAATTGGGAGAAGTTTTTTACAAATATTTTGGAAAAGGAGAAGTTTACTGCTCTTTCTAGTATATATTCTGAAAAAGGGCGGAGACATATTCTGGAAAAAAAATTGGGGAAGTTTTTTAAAAATATTTTGGAAAAGGGGGAATTTACTGCACTGTCTAGTAATATATTCTGGAACAGGGCGGAGTCATATTCTGGAGAAAAAAAATTGGGAGAACTTTGTAAAAAAATATTTTGGAAAAGGGGGAATTTACTGCTCTTCATAGTATTATATTCTGGAAAAGCGCGGAGACATATTCTGGAAAAGAAAATTGGGAGAACATTTTTAAAAATATTTTGGAAAAGGGGAAATTTTCTGCTCTTTCTAGAATTATATTCCGGAAAAGGGCGGAGACATATTCTGGAAAAAAAAATTGAGAGAAATTCTTTAAAAATATTTTGGAAAAGGGGGAATTTACTGCGCTTTCTATTAATATATTCTGAAAAAGGGCGGAGACATATTCTGGAAAAAAAATTGGGGAAGTTTTTAAAAAATATTTTGGAAAAGGGGGAATTTACTGCTCTTTCTAGTAATATATTCTGGAAAAGAGCGGAGACATATTCTGGAAACAAAAAATTGGGAGAAGTTTTTTACAAATATTTTGGAAAAGGAGAAGTTTATTGCTCTTTCTAGTATTATATTCTGGAAAAGGGCGGAGACATATTCTGGAAAAAAAATTGGGGAAGTTTTTTAAAAATATTTTGGAAAAGGGGGAATTTACTGCACTTTCTAGTAATATATTCTGGAACAGGGCGGAGTCATATTCTGGAGAAAAAAAATTGGGAGAAGTTTTTAAAAAATATTTTGGAAAAGGGGGAATTTACTGCTCTTCATAGTATTATATTCTGGAAAAGCGCGGAGACATATTCTGGAAAAGAAAATTGGGAGAACATTTTTAAAAATATTTTGGAAAAGGGGGAATTTACTGCTCTTTCTAGTAATATATTCTGGAAAAGGGCGGAGACATATTCTGGAAACAAAAAATTGGGGAAGTTTTTTAAAATATTTTGGAAAAGGAGGAGTTTACTGCTCTTTCTAGTAATATATTCTGAAAAAGGTCGGAGACATATTCTGGAAACAAAAAATTGGGGAAGTTTTTTAAAAATATTTTGGAAAAGGGGGAATTTATTGCTCTTTCTAGTAATATATTCTGAAAAGGGAGGATACATATTCTGGAGAAAAAAATTGGGAGAAGTTTTTTCAAAATATTTTGGAAAAGGGGGAATTTACTGCTCTTTCTAGTAATATATTCTGGAAAAGGGCGGAGACATATTCTTCAAAAAAAAAAATTGAGAGAAGTTCTTTAAAAATATTTTGGAAAAGGGGGAATTTACTGCTCTTTCTAGTAATATATTCTGGAAAAAATTGGGGAAGTTTTTAAAAAATATTTTGGAAAAGGGGGAATTTACTGCTCTTTCTAGTAATATATTCTGGAAAAGGGCGGAGACATATTCTGGAAACAAAAAATTGGGAGAAGTTTTTTACAAATATTTTGGAAAAGGAGAAGTTTACTGCTCTTTCTAGTATTATATTCTGGAAAAGCGCGGAGACATATTCTGGAAAAAAAATTGGGGAAGTTTTTTAAAAATATTTTGGAAAAGGGGGAATTTACTGCACTTTCTAGTAATATATTCTGGAACAGGGCGGAGTCATATTCTGGAGAAAAAAAATTGGGAGAAGTTTTTTCAAAATATTTTGGAAAAGGGGGAATTTACTGCTCTTTCTAGTAATATATTCTGGAAAAGGGCGGAGACATATTCTTCAAAAAAAAAAATTGAGAGAAGTTCTTTAAAAATATTTTGGAAAAGGGGGAATTTACTGCTCTTTCTAGTAATATATTCTGGAAAAAATTGGGGAAGTTTTTAAAAAATGTTTTGGAAAAGGGGGAATTTACTGCTCTTCATAGTATTATATTCTGGAAAAGCGCGGAGACATATTCTGGAAAAGAAAATTGGGAGAACATTTTTAAAAATATTTTGGAAAAGGGGAAATTTTCTGCTCTTTCTAGAATTATATTCTGGAAAAGGGCGGAGACATATTCTGGAAAAAAAATTGAGAGAAATTCTTTTTTTGGAAAAGGTGTAATTTACTGCGCTTTCTCTTAATATATTCTGGAAAAGGGCGGAGACATATTCTGGAAACAAAAAATTGGGGAAGTTTTTTAAAATATTTTGGAAAAGGAGGAGTTTACTGCTCTTTCTAGTAATATATTCTGAAAAAGGTCGGAGACATATTCTGGAAAAAAAATTCGGAGAAGTTTTTTAAAAATATTTTGAAAAAGGGGGAATTTACTGCTCTTTCTAGTAATATATTCTGAAAAGGGAGGAGACATATTCTGGAGAAAAAAATTGGGAGAAGTTTTTTCAAAATATTTTGGAAAAGGGGGAATTTATTGCTCTTTCTAGTAATATATTCTGGAAAAGGGCGGAGACATATTCTTCAAAAAAAAAAAATTGAGAGAAGTTCTTTAAAAATATTTTGGAAAAGGGGGAATTTACTGCTCCTTCTAGTAATATATTCTGGAAAAGGGCGGAGACATATTCTGAAAAAAAAAATTGAGAGAAGTTCTTTAAAAATATTTTGGAAAAGGGGGAATTTACTGCTCTTTCTAGTATTATATTCTGAAAAAGGGCGGAGACATATTCTGGAAAAAAAATTGGGGAAGTTTTTTAAAAATATTTTGGAAAAGGGGGAATTTACTGCACTTTCTAGTAATATATTCTGGAACAGGGCGGAGTCATATTCTGGAGAAAAAAATTTGGGAGAAGTTTTTAAAAAATATTTTGGAAAAGGGGGAATTTACTGCTCTTCATAGTATTATATTCTGGAAAAGAAAATTGGGAGAACATTTTTAAAAATATTTTGGAAAAAGGGAAATTTTCTGCTCTTTCTAGAATTATATTCTGAAAAAGGGCGGAGACATATTCTGGAAAAAAAATTGAGAGAAATTCTTTAAAAATATTTTGGAAAAGGGGGAATTTACTGCGCTTTCTATTAATATATTCTGGAAAAGGGCGGAGACATATTCTGGAGAAAAAAATTGGGGAAGTTTTTTAAAAATATTTTGGAAAAGGGGGAATTTACTGCACTTTCTAGTAATATATTCTGGAACAGGGCGGAGTCATATTCTGGAGAAAAAAAATTGGGAGAAGTTTTTAAAAAATATTTTGGAAAAGGGGGAATTTACTGCTCTTCATAGTATTATATTCTGGAAAAGAAAATTGGGAGAACATTTTTAAAAATATTTTGGAAAAAGGGAAATTTTCTGCTCTTTCTAGAATTATATTCTGGAAAAGGGCGGAGACATATTCTGGAAAAAAAATTGAGAGAAATTCTTTAAAAATATTTTGGAAAAGGGGGAATTTACTGCGCTTTCTATTAATATATTCTGGAACAGGGCGGAGTCATATTCTGGAGAAAAAAAATTGGGAGAAGTTTTTAAAAAATATTTTGGAAAAGGGGGAATTTACTGCTCTTCATAGTATTATATTCTGGAAAAGAAAATTGGGAGAACATTTTTAAAAATATTTTGGAAAAAGGGAAATTTTCTGCTCTTTCTAGAATTATATTCTGGAAAAGGGCGGAGACATATTCTGGAAAAAAAATTGAGAGAAATTCTTTAAAAATATTTTGGAAAAGGGGGAATTTACTGCTATTTCTAGTAATATATTCTGGAAAAGGGCGGAGACATATTATGGAAACAAAAAATTGGGGAAGTTTTTTAAAATATTTTGGAAAAGGAGGAGTTTACTGCTCTTTCTAGTAATATATTCTGAAAAAGGTCGGAGACATATTCTGGAAAAAAAATTCGGAGAAGTTTTTTAAAAATATTTTGAAAAAGGGGGAATTCATTGCTCTTTCTAGTAATATATTCTGAAAAGGGAGGAGACATATTCTGGAGAAAAAAATTGGGAGAAGTTTTTTCAAAATATTTTGGAAAAGGGGAAATTTACTGCTCTTTCTAGTAATATATTCTGGAAAAGGGCGGAGACATATTCTTCAAAAAAAAAAAATTGAGAGAAGTTCTTTAAAAATATTTTGGAAAAGGGGGAATTTACTGCTCCTTCTAGTAATATATTCTGGAAAAGGGCGGAGACATATTCTGGAAAAAAAAATTGAGAGAAGTTCTTTAAAAATATTTTGGAAAAGGGGGAATTTACTGCTCTTTCTAGTATTATATTCTTAGGTTATTATTATCGGGAATTTTTTAACATCATTTGTGGGGCTTTACATTTGAACTTCGGGGGACGTAGGACCCGGGATCAGCATGTATATACAGACCACATATATATACGGACTACCTCCATATTTACAGTTGATGAACTTTGACGTAATACTGAACGCATTTATAGGAACTGCTCATCGGATTCCATTATTGGGTGATAACATGTATTGATCTCTATTTGCGTATCTGAAATCCAAAATGGTGGTTTGGCGTCTATTGGAAGGGGCTCCGTAAACTTCCAGTAGGCGCAGGTGTACGTACTGCCTCCTCGTGGCAACCACCGGTAACTGTAACCATTAGGCTGAATGTGGCCTTTGGTGACAGGCTAAAGTACGACGCTAAAGGAGAAAACCTTGACAAAAAATCCCTAATCTAAGGTGGAACAGCATATGCCGATGGATGAATGGCTGATAGGTTAATCAGTCTATATATGCGGACTCTGGATACCAGGCACCCTCCAGTTTTATTTAGCCTTCCTGTAGTAAACCTGGGTGACCTACAGGCGACTTTTTTATTCCCAGCAACTCGCAAGAGTTAAATCAAAACGGTAGACGAGGCACGGGAAGGAATACACGGGAGTGGGTCTGCCCTCTCAAAGTCCTTGAGTCCCAATGCTACCGCTTTTCTAGCAGAAGTTAATGTTATTACATCTAGGAGGGAGAGCAATGAGCCCAGATAGTATGTAACGCGTGTAGAAGTACTTCCTACAGTAAACATTTAGGATGGAGAGCAATGAGCCCAGATAATATGTATTGCGTGTAGAAGTACTTCCAACAGTAAACATCTAGGAGGGAGAGCAATGAGCCCAGATAGTATGTCCCTACAACTCGCAAGAGTAAAATCAAAACGGTAGACGAGGCATGGATAGGAATATACGGGAGTGGGTCTGCCCTCTCGATGTCCTTGAGTCCCAATGCTACCGCTCTTCTAGCAGAAGTAAATGTTATTACATCTAGGAGGGAGAGCAATGAGCCCAGATAGTATGTATCACACACCGGTCGGCAGTATTATCAGGTTCTTTAAGAGCCTGAATATTAACTGGACGGATAATTAAAACATCTAGGAGGGAGAGCAATGAGCCCAGATAGTATGTATCACGTACCGTTAGGCAGTATTATCAGGTTCATTAAGAGCTTGAATATTGACTGGACGGATAATTAAGTAGGGCTTAATGCACAAAAGATCTTTTAGGTCGCAGTGCGGGGTGGCTTGAGCCCCCACATGGCCCTCAAGTAATAATAATAATAATAATCTGAAATCCAAGAGAAAATTCTAAAAGCCGGTCAATAGTAAAGTTAGGCCTACATCTTATCACCCAATAAAGGAATCCGATGAGCAACTCCAATAAATGCGTTTAGTATTTCGTCAAAGTTCGTCAACTTTAAATTTGGGGGTAGTCCATATATAAATGTACATTGATCTCTATTTGCGTATCTGAAATCTATGAGAAAATTCTGCAAGGTGTTCAGTAGTTAAATTAGGCCTACATCTTATCACCGAATGAAGGAATCCCATGAGCAATACCCATAAATTCGTTTAATACGTCAAATTACGTCAATCGAAAATTTTGAAATCGGTACATATCGTTCTGTTTTCATTTATCTTAAAATAATAATTTATTAAAATATAAATTGTAATCAAAATTTATTTAGTTTAACTCAATTAATGTATAAAATATATTATTTTCATTTAACTTTTCCAAATCCAAGATTAATCAGGCAGCAGGCAGTTAAGATGACCCAACCCGAAGTAAATCGTAGAGAGTTGGGAACTACTCATGGACAATTGGGTAAAATGACTTATGCTCAAGTAACGATGAGTAACGGAAATCCAGGGAAAACTGGTCAAAATGACGAAATAAGTCAAACACTTAAATTAATTTTAAGCAGGCTCAATACATTTGATGAGCGATTACAGAAATTAGAATACAGCACTAAGGGAGCCATCCCTAAACAGAAAAATGGCAGGTGATCTTAGAATCTTATGTTGGAATGCCAATGGACTTATGCAACATCAACAAGAATTGCAAGTGGTCCTGGACACAGAAAAAATCGATGTATGTCTCATCACGGAAACACATTTCACTAGACAAACAATCATTAAATTTAAAAATTATCATATATATCATACCATTCATCCGGAAAACACTGCTAAAGGAGGTAGTGCGGTTATAATCAGAAATAGTATCCACCACTATGAAGAGTTAAAATATGAAACAGAAGAAATACAAGCAACTGCTGTTAACGTCAAAACCAAAAATGGTTCTATTTGTATTGCTGGTGTGTACTGCCCACCGAAGCACTCGTTGAAAGAAAAGGATTATCTCGAGTTCCTCAGTAAATTAGGAAAACGGTTTATACTTGGAGGAGACTTTAATGCCAAAAATGTCCACTGGGGCTCCAGATTAACAACAACTAAGGGTAAAGAACTCCTAAAAGCCATTAGGAAATGCAGTTGTGAAGCTCTCTCAACTGGAAAACCAACTTACTGGCCTACTGATCCAAATAAAGTACCAGACCTGATTGATTTCTTTATAATAAAGAAGATATCTGTAAATTATATACAAGTAGATGAAAGCCACAACCTAAACTCTGATCATTCAGCGATACTTTTAACGTTAAGTGAAAAAATTATTCAGAAAGAAAGGAACCCTTTTCTAGTAAATAATCACACTAATTGGGAATGCTTTAGACTATCGCTAGAAGAAAAAATTAACTTAATGGTTCCATTAAAGACCGAGGAGCAATTAGACAAAGAAGTTCACAAATTTGTAGACGATATACAGCAATCAGCTTGGGAAAATACCCCTGAGGTTAAAAAGAAAATCAAGGGAAACAACTACCCTTTGGAAATTAGGGAACTCCTAGCAGAAAAAAGAAGAGCGAGAAGAGTATGGCAACAAACAAGGGCCCCTCAAGATAAAACTAATTTGAACAATCTCACTCAACAATTAAGAAGAGAAATCAAAGAATTGAAAAATGAATCAGTCAGCAACTATTTAAGAAAATTAACTAATGATAGCAGTAGGTACTGATTATTCTCTTTGGAAAGCAACCAAAAGAATTAAAAGACCAATAATACAGAACCCTCCAATAAGAGTAGCAGGTGATAAATGGGCTAGGAATAATGAAGACAAAGCTCGAGAATTTGCTGAACATCTTGAAAAAATATTCCAGCCACATCAAGATGAAACATTAGAAGCCGAGATAATATCTGAACAAGCTGTGCAAGAAAGTAAAGAAATCCTACCGACAACACCAAAAGAAGTCGCGTGTGAGATAAAAAACTAATATGAATATGAAAAAAGCTCCTGGCTATGATCTTATTACAGCAGAAATCTTAAAAGAACTGCCAAGGAAAGCTCTGGTAAAGCTCACCAATCTTATAAATGCAGCATTTAGAATCAAATATGTACCAAGCTTGTGGAAAATTGCAGAAGTAATCATGATCCCAAAACCTGGGAAACTACCACACATAACCTCATCTTATAGGCCAATTTCGCTATTGCCAGTCATGTCCCAAACTCTTTGAGAAGCTTCTGGTAAAAAGGTTAAATCCGATAATCGAGAGTAAAAAACTTAATCCCAAATCATCAGTTCGGTTTTCGTAACCAACACTCAACAATTGATCAAGTTCACCGAATAACCAGTATAATTGAGAAAGCACTAGAGGAGAAAAAAAATCTGTTCAGCAATATTTCTAGACGTTGCCCAAGCATTTGATAGAGTGTGGCATGAAGGACTTAACCATAAATTAAGAAATCTTCTACCAATCCAATTTGCTAATATACTGGAATCTTACTTAAAAGATAGATTCTTCAGGATTAAGTTAGATGACACTTTCTCTGAATTGAAAGAAATCAACGCAGGAGTTCCACAGGGCAGTGTATTAGGGCCGGTTTTATACCTAATATACACTTATGATCTTCCTGTATTAGAAAACAATACAGTGGCGACTTTTGCAGATGACACGGCGATCTTAGCTGTTGGCACAAGCAACGAAGAGTCAACACAAAAGTTACAAACAGCAATAACTAAAATTTATAAATGGACAAAAAGTTGGCGAATAAAACTAAATGAAACTAAATCAGTTCACATCAACTTTACAAACAGGCGATTCGAACATATCCCGATTACCATAAATCAAGAAATAGTACCGTATGCGAACACAGCTAAGTATCTCGGCATGACCCTGGATGCTAAACTGCGATGGAAAGCACATGTCAAGAAGAAAAGTGAAGAACTAAGAATTAAATACAGAAAGATGTATTGGCTGATGGGAAGGAACTCTTCTTTATCAACATACAACAAGCTGCTACTTTATAAGCAAATATTGAAACCCGTTTGGACGTATGGTATTCAACTTTGGGGTTGTACCAAACAGAGCAACGTAAATATCATCCAAAGATTTCAGAATATGGTATTAAGGAACATCGTTGATGCACCTTGGTATGTCAGGAACAATGATCTCCATAGGGACCTTAAAGTGAACCTCATCGTAAATGAAATTCAGGAGAAAGCGCGGAGACAAGAAGAAAGGCTCCGGCATCATGTGAACATTGAGGCACCTCAGCTTCTAAGCAACACGAATTTAATACGTAGACTTAAAAGAACCAAACCTTTTGAGTTGGTGTAATTGTTAGCTTAAACAGCATTGTGCTGTGTAAAGCCCACTACAAAGATGTGGTTTAATTCAATTTACCAGGACTCTATGGAACGCCAATGGGAAGAAGCCATAGATTAATATTAAGTTAGTAAATTAAGTCAGAAACAAATTGCTCATTAGTCCAGGAGACTAGATTGTAATAACATTAAATAAATAAATAAAATTTATTTTAACAAAAAAAAAAAAAAAAAAATTTAACTTTTCATATCATTATATCGTAATTTTCTGAAAAACGCCTAAATGTTTACGTTTCACACATCCTAGCAAACAAATTGTTGCTTTTGTAATTTTAGGAGAAATTTACGGCCTACCGAAAAAATAAAAAATACGAACTATTAAATTGTTGATATGTCAGTAAAAAGTATACAACAAGCGCTGAAAAATACTGTGCCATGATTCTTTTTTGCTAGAATTGTGCCTAGGATAAGTGCTATTAAAATAACCTATTGATTTTTGCTTTATATTTATGTCTGTACAACCCCTATATTGTGTATATACTCATTCATTCGATAATTTTCTATACTTATTATTTCTTTATTTTCCGCGATACTTTCTCAGCGCTTAGAAAATCGCAAAAAAAGCGAGTGTCCAAATACCATAACGGAATCACAACTTCAAATAGAAAAAAATTGAAAGCAACCCATAGGATATACTATTCTTCGAGAAACCGTGACGTTTTTACCCAAATCCTTCAATTAAGGCCGTGATACATGTTCAATTTTTGCCTTTAAGGCAAAAAAAAATCTTCTCGCTAATTGGTTAACTTTTCTTGCCTTACACGGCATAATTGAAATTTCTTTTGTACCGATACATGTAACATTTTGCCGTAAGGGTCTTTTTGCCATCGTATAAAACATAACCTAAAATTTATTCAAATCAAAATTTTGAAATTGGACGGTTGCCAAGTTTTAGTTGGCAGTGAAAATGAATAAAAAACCAGAATAGAAAGCAACGAATTATAAATATCGGTCTTTATACTTATTAAAAGAAAATATTGATGGGTTTCACCTATTTTATTAAAAATTTGATACCTAAATGCGATTAACCGATCACCAAAATTTTAAATTGTATCATTGAATGAGCGTAACTCAATTTGACAAGTTAGCAATTGTAGGTCCAAGTATCGAAGAATGCTATTTAGTTCGAGAGCCCTTTCGACCTGAATTAAGATTAAGGATTATAATAAGGTTTTTTGTATTTAATAGCATTCAAAACGTGTAACATAAATACAAGCAAAATTAAAAATCAACAGAACTAACTTTGCACGTTCATTTTCAATTTTAGGTCTTTTAAATTAATTGTTATACAAATTTAATTTTTTAACCTTTGTAACCGACAAATCACAACATGGAAATTTCAAAAATATTTTGAGGTTAGGTAATTTTTTGCCGTATGAAACATTAAGCAATGTTCAATTTTAAAATTTTGCCTTATAGACATTTCAAGATGGCCGACATTTAACCAATCAACGTACAGAATTCTTTTGCCTTAAAGTCAAAAATTGAACATGTATCACGGCCTTTATTCATTACACATAATCGACATAGTACAAATAGAAACTCTAATATTAAACCTCAGGTCAACAGCGAAGGAAATGACAGTATACTGGCGTGTCGTTCAGTATATAATTATTTTCTGTATAAACAAATTGTTGAATTTCCAAACGCAATTAAAACGCGTATTTGTAATGTTGCAAAATGGCGGAATTTTTCTTCGCAAAAAGAACAATTTTATTTTGATTGAAAACCGCACTATTTATAGTTTTAGACACACAATTTTATTTATATAAATTTTCACTACCACACCATAAAAATAGCTGCGCGTATTATTTTATTATTTTACCGAATTCAAAAATTGAAAAATAAAAGTAATTTTTGTTCGCATGAAAAGCAAAAAAAACGAACAGTTGAAGTTGTTGTTGTTGTTGCTGCAGCTTGTTCGTTATAATAATTTTCTTGTTGTGCGAACGATAAATAAATAACATATATGTAAATACTAATTCCTTCAAAATTTTTTTCATTCAGTTCTATTTTAATTCACCGATTAGTTTAGTGCGCTCGGTCAAAACAACACTCAAGTATTTTTTTTTTGTTGCTATGTCGATTCTAAATAAAGTGCCAGTTCAAATAGAACCACGGTAATTTTTTAATATTTTTTAATAAAGTGTTTTAGTGAATTTTATTCTGTTTTTATCATAGATCAGAACGGTGCCAGCGCGAGCAATTGCGTGGTTCCAGTCGGTTGTTCGTATACGCAGAAAATACAACAATTCATGGTATAAAATATTTAGGCGATGGAAAAAGCCCAATTATCGAAAAAATATTTTGGATCGTAATTTTCGCAGTCTGTATTATATTTCTGGGATTTTTTGTGCAAGGATGTTATCAAAAAATTTATTCAAAATTCGGCAATTTTGGTGGAAGATGCAACGCCCAACCCCAATTTATTCGATTCCGTTTCCCTGCGGTTACCATTTGTCCCGAAGTTAAGATCAAAAATAAATTCCTTCAACTTGAATTACCAGTAAATTGGTTTAAAACAAAAGAGGTCAATGAAAGTATGGTCTTAGATTTAGCTTATCTTATGTGTAATCAACAATTTCTAAACATATTGAAGAGGGGTAATAGATACAGGGACCTCAATCAAAACGCATATCGAATTGTTGCGTAAGGTAAATATTTATTCAATACATTTTTAAAACAAATTTGAATTAATTTAAAAAAAATTTACTGTAGATTTCCCCAACCCATTTTGACACAATTACTAATGTTAAATTCGCAGGGAAACAAGAGTTTAGGTATGAGTTTGACACAAATGGCCTGTTGTATATTAATGATCCTTTTTCTGATATTATAACCAACGAAGGCATTTGTTTCACATCCAACGTGCCGTCCGAAATAATCGCTGATGATCCGTCGCTACAAACTGAATACAAATTTCACAATATACGAAATAAAACAAAATCTTGGGATAAACATGATGGTTATTCGGGATACCCGAGATTTCCAAGAACCGTTTGGGGTATTGGTCCAGGAAGTGGCTTATATTTTATTTTAGCTGCACAAAACTCAAATTTAAATACGATTTGTCAACCAACCCAAATTGGTTATAAAATTTTGTTACACTCACCTGACGAATATCCAACAACACTTGAGAAATTTATTTCCATACCCTATAATTCCTTGTCAAAAATAAAGGGTCACGCCAAAAATTACGAAGACTTCGAACGATCTATCAAATTTAATACCTGAAGTGCGGCAATGTTTTTTTCGATTACGAACGCAAATTAAAATATTTTACGTTTTACAATCGAGTAAATTGTAGATTAGAGTGTTTGGCGAACTATACGCTGCAGCAATATGGTTGCGTTCATTTCTCGTTGCCAAGAAATAACAGTCAACCGATATGTGGCTCAAGTATTAAAATAAAGCAAATGTACGATTCAGAGGAAATCATGAATTCGTATGTTGAGTATAAGACAAAAATTAACAAAGAGTATGCAGCAGAGCTGGATTATGATGAATCACTTGAATTAAAAAACAAATCCAATTTTCATTGTAACTGTTTACCGGCTTGTAACTCCTTGGAATATGAATACACTGTCGAAACGGAAACTATGGAATTAGGAAAAATTTCTGAAATATACCATTTGCCGAAGTCTGAATACGAGGCACCACCGCCAATGGTTATTATTGATATTTTCTTTGGTGCAACAAAGGTAACGGGTAAAACACGAAAGCAGTTTTATACATTCTCAGATTTAATTTCGAATATTGGTGGCTTGGTGGGGCTGTTTATGGGCGCATCAATTCTAAGTATTTTTGAAATAATTTACTTTTTAATTGTACGATAAATTTATGTGTTACATATTTGTAATTTTGTTGAAACAAAAAGCCAATAAATATATTTAATGAGCATTCAATTATTTAGATTATATTGGAATTTTTAGGATATTTAATTCACTTTTTTAAGCTTAATGTTATAATAAAATAATTTTCTTTGTTTTTTAGCTTAATATTTCATTTTTTATTAATTATTTAATAAAACCCCAACGTTTCGACGGTACATTCCGTCATTCTCAAGGGTACATTCATTTTATTACAATTTGAAAGAAAATTTTTTTATAACGAAACGAATTCAATTCACGTCGATTATTCAAAGTTAGTTAACAGAATATCAGCATAGCGGTTTATGGGCGGTGGTTTTCTAGCCTGCTAAAGCTTAGCGTGTATGGTCGTGGAGGTTCCAGAAATGTATCGCTGATCTTGAACACACCGCAAGATTATAAAGGAATACACTGAATCACTAAACACTAAAATAAACCACTCAACTCACACTCATCATCACCGTCAAAATATTTTCTTTACGTCATCATTTCATCACAAGGGGGGAAAATTGTAGAAGAAAAAAAATCATCAAAATAAACACAGAACTAAATGTTTACAATTTTAATATAATTATAAGTTTTATATTTCATAAAAAACTAAGTTTTGATAGTATAGATGTAATACAAATTAATTTACAAAAAAATCGAAGTTAATGCATAAATTAACTTTAATCAAAAAAATTAGTCCGCACTTTAACCAAATTATTTATTTAGTTATAACTTAAATATTAAGAGAATTAAATAGAAAAACTTACATAACTAAGAAAATGTGATAAAACCATAAAATAAAAATAACAACTCATCTAATTAAATGATGGCGACCTTCTCTTCGAGATTGATGATATGGAGCTGCACAGTCTAATACCGCTGATTTTTGATTTATATATGTACCTTGATATCCGTTATGTTAGGTACATATTTTAGGTAAAACTCAGATGCATATAATATTGAGATACATAGTAAATATACCGACTGCTGTACATTTTTTTTTTATGTTATATACCAAGTGCAAGAAATGTTTATATGAATGAATCTATTGTATATCCAATATAATTCAATACGTACATTATTTACGTTTAGTTTATTTTTTTTTTATTTATGTATTTACTTAGATATTAATTTTTTTGTTTTATCACTAAGTTTTTTTGTTTATACCTTATAAAATTTTACTAGATTCACAATTCAAATATCTGATTTAAATCATAATTAATACTTATTACGAAATAAATTGTCATATGTTACAAATGTTTTCTTTTTATAAATAGACTGGATATAAAACTTAACACTATGTTCTCTGCTTATTATTATTATTTTGTATTTTTTAGGCATCTCAACTCAAGCGAAGCGCTAGAGCGAGAGAGATGCCTTATATCCTGGCTATTGATGTCTGTTAACAAGTATTAAGTCGAAAAGTACTTATCCGATTTTCATGAAACAAAGACAGACTTTTAGACCTTGATGAGATAAGAACAAAATGGTATGGCTAAGCTCTTTAGGTGGTCGGACTCCAAAGTTATAGACGCGCAAAGATTTCCTTTGCAATACATTCACGTAAAAAACAAAGAAAAAAACAATGAAAGTATATAATAGAACCAGAACCATCTTGAAGTGAATAGAGCCGACATGTGAAAAATGAACTTAAAATAAGGGATATAGAAACACTAAAAATTCATTTATTTTCATAGTGTTTATATGAAAAAACGCGATTTCGATTGACGATAAAATATGAATTAAAAGTTAAACCCAGTTAAATAATTTTTTAAGAAATCGCTAACAAACAACTCAATGTCTTACTCATTTAAAACACAGATTCTCAAATTTCCATATTTTCCAGCAATAATCAAAAGAAAATAAGGGAAATTAAATTAAAAAACATTCTACAACAACAACAATGTGTATTAAAAAGAGAAAATTCAGTTTAATGACGACATCATATCTCCACATCTAAAACTAATGGTAAGAAAAAAGACAACACGCTTCCGCTCAACAATTAAACTAAAATAAATCAGAAAGAGCAAACAGAAAAAAATAAATCAAAAAATGAGTGCGAAGAAAACAAAAAATCAAAACAATCTAGCATGCTTTGCAAATTCAAAATAACTATAGAAACATATTCGAATTCAAATTTGAATGGAGGCAATGAAAGAGATGATTATTGCATTTTTTATAAACGAGTTATGTTGATATTACAAAAACAACAATATTTAAAATTTCAAAAGTACCTTATTTTTCATGACGATTTTCACTTAGAAATAAACATTTTTAAGACTCGATTTTTCAATCAAATAATATTACATGTTTCATGAACATTTTCATATAAAAACAAAACAAAAGCTCACATTTCTAATAAACTAAAACTGTAAATGAAAATAACCGTTTCCCCATATAATTTCATAGTAAAGCTCGGTATGCTGCTCGAGCTAAGATAAATTTCCTATACAAAATACATGTAAAATTTAGCTAGCTAAACGCAAACGAAAAAATTTCGCTCACGATTTCGCTGATCGGTATGCTGCTCTACGCGAAAAAAAATCAAACTGATAGTTTGCGTATTGTAATTTAGTTGGCTCTGCTAAAAATGTCTACACAAATTTTGCAGCAAATTAAATGCACGGTGCATAATTTTTATATTTCTGATACAAAATAAAAACAAACAAAAGACACAATTTTTAAACCACACAGCGAAGTATAAACTCAAAATGTCAGAAGAATTGGCAAAATGTATCTCTACACAAAGCTCTACACAAATTGTTTAGCTCCAAATTTATCTGTACGTTTGTGTAGACCGCGTCAAAATTTAGTTTAGCTCGAGCAGCATACCGAGCTTAAAGGAAAAATTGTTTGTACCTTATTTTAAGCTTAATAAAAAATACAGTCGATACTGGAGGCTCTTATTTATACAGTAGGCTCTGATAGAACCAAAACGAACAAAAATGATTATACGTCACGGCTTGTATAAACATTTTTGTTGGTTTTGTTTTGATAGAACATGTTTAAAAATTTGTTTTTCTTTTCTATGAATGAAATAATTTTGTTTGAATGTATATAAAGTAGTATATATAAACTAGTAAGTAATGTATATAAACTATTTTTCTGTAAGTGTTAGTTAGTAGTACATTAGTGTTGGTTTTGTTTTATACTGTTTTTGATACAAACTAAAATTTAACACTAGAACTACCAACTGGTCAAATGACCGGTTATACATTTATTGAATTCAATTTTTTTTAATTATTATGTTAATATTTTTGTGAAACTCTGTGTAATGACTTTTAATATGACAACAAAGTAATTATGTTAAAATTCATCATAAACTTCCAAAAACATATTAACATAAAACATAATAATTAAAAAAATTGAATTCAATAAATGTACAATTCGTCATTTTGACGGGTTGGTGCTTCTATTGTTAAAACTTTAAAATTGAAGTATGTAAAGATTATACGGGGTTACGACACTAATACTTACAGAAATATGTAGTAAGTTTTATGTTATGTTTATACGGCTTGTATAAAAGCGTTTGTTTTTAATGACGATAGCTAAAATATCGTGTATTTGCTCAAAAATAAAAAGTTAAATCAAAGATGATCTTAACTGTTATTAGATCATCTTTGGTTAAATTTTAACACTTTTAATAAAAAATTTCAATTTATCGTCTTAAATTAAAAATTATCAACGATAAATTGAAATTTTTTATTAAAAACTTAAAATTTTAAATTCTGTGCTTAGTAAATGCACGATGTCTTGGCTATCGTTAAATTAAAAACAAACGCTTTTTATTATTTTAATCGAAAAATCGTTCTCGACGCTCCTTCTCAATGTGTACCGGCCTTCATGGTATATATAGATATTATATAGACGGAATTGTTGAGATGCCGGTAATGCGATTACTCCTGTAATGGGTTTCCTACTTTTTTTTATTTTAGAAAACCATTAAATTAACGCACGGCCATTAGGCATTTACGCAAAAAGTTCTGAATGATTATTTTTTATTGTTTTAAAATCATTCGATAGATACTACTACACTTCCAGCATGTTCAATTTGTACACTTTAGGGTACTTTCATTAATAAATAAAAAAAACGTTTAATTGATATTGTATTATAGTACACTAAAAACCATACACACAACTATTATTATTATAATTAACTAGGGGGTACAGCCCGTCCTAGGACGGATACAATTTATATAATGTTGATGTCAAGCGGCAACTGCCACCATCACCATTTGACCATTTGATATTTTTTTAACCGTTATTTATTAGCCAAGTAGAAATAACTCGATACTAAAGGGTTTTAAGGATTATTGTACATTAAATAGACCTTAAACCAAAAGAGTAAGGGCTTTTAAGGACGATTTTACATGCGTTGGGGCATCAAACAAAAAACCTTACAGACAGAAAAAAATAAAAAAATCGGGGTGGGCTGTGTCATCAACAGGTGTTTTGCGTGATAGCGTTTATAATATGTAATCTAAACTGTTGAGATTAATTATTTTAATTTAAATTAAATTATCTGCCATATTTTTTTATGTACAAATTAGCATCAGAATTACTTAAGTCAGATATATAGTGCGGCTATAGTGCGGTCAATCCCTGTAAATCGATATTTCGAACCAAGACTGTTTCTTTACGCAAAAATTGACTTCAGAAATGCTCGGATCGAATGAGCCATTCTCTCACTACTGTTGTTGAAGGATTTAAATCGCGCGAAATTATTCGATAATATTATGTGTGAGGCATAAAGCCTAAGAACCAACCTAAGAAATCATTTATTTAAATTAGATAATGCTTACAGTTGATTAGTAATGTGTTGTCAATTTGCTGAACATGCAGTGTAAGATGTTATCACGTCAAAAAAATATAAATTGAAAATCAAAAAGTAAAATGCCTTGGCCACAATCGAGCCCTGGACTTTAGCCGCTCTAGCCCAAAGCATTTCTACACACATTTTTAAATTTTTTTTAAAAACACTTGTTAAATATTTCGCAAAATTACAAAAGGTATAAAGAATCACTCGGTCGATTTCGGCTTGTTAGGCCATCATTAGGAGTATCTACTAAACTGTTAACTCCTGATGATGGCCCAACAAGCCGAAATCGATCGAGTGATTTTTTAAACCTTTTGTAATTTTGCGAAATATTTAACAAGGGTTTTTAAAAAAATTTAAAAATGTGTGTATTAAGTGTGTTTCGCCAAGTGCCTACGGCAGAAAGTGTAAAAAGCACAAAGCATTTCTACTAAGCCATATCAACCTAAGGAAATTTATTTAATTTTCATTCTTATATTGTTTCGAACATAGCATGCTTTGAAGTTTATGACAGAAAAAACATTTTTTACCGAAAAATTCTCATGGCTTACTACAACTCATAATCTAAAATTTTTTAAATAATTTGTTGTAGTGTTTAATCATAAACGCGGACCACGTATTTTCTTGTGTAATTAGTAATTACTGTAATAACTAAAAAGCGGAATGTTTAATTTAAAGTAAAATATTTGGCCATTACATGAATAATCGAACCGAAGACCTTTGTCGCTCTAGTCCAGTGCGTTACCACTACCGCTACGCCACAAACTATATAACAATCTCATTTTATTTGCATTGTTAAATTGTTCTATTATTTCAAAGCGTTCTACAGTGTCCCTAGCTAATATTAATATAAAAAAACAAAGAAACGCGATCCCCACGCGTTTTATTATCAATTATGTAATTTTTAACGTTTTATGTTTGATACTAATTTTCCTATTTTACAGGGGATTCTTTATCGATGTACATACATTAAATCACATTTCAAAATATGCTGGTCAAAAGAGACCTTCATTCGTGTTGTCGAGGCCTATTTATTGGTTTATTTTTCCCCAATTATCAATTTCAGCGATTGCTAACCTACCTCATAACACAAAAAATTTCCAATTTTAAAATTGAAGGAAAATTTAGCAACATTTACCTCGTTTATATCATCTATAGATAACGAGTGGTTAAACTGATACGTAGAATCATAAATATGTTGGCGAATTCGTTTTTTAAAATTTTGTTTAGTTTGATACACATACTCTTTTCCACACGAAAATTTTAATTTATATCACAGAATATTTATAAACAGAACAATATCTTCTATTGCACTTTAGTCCTAAGCTGGTGTACAAATATTTTCGTTATTGTTTTTTTGGAGTGATTTTGATTTAGAAAAGATAGAAAAATCATTTTATATACAATCAATGAAACAAAAAACAAGTACAAAAATGTTTTTACCCACCTCTTTGTTTTGATATTGTATAAAAATCAGCACAATTTTAAAAGGAAAGAGAAATCTTTACACTTTATAATGTGCTTAAAAGAGGTAGACGTTCGTGAATTACTTTTGAGTTTGGTCTTGTTATGTGGCCCATACACGCTGCGACTAGTTGTACAACTGAGTCGAGTCGTAATAAAATCGTACCGTGTGTGGAGCAGTCTGCAGACTTATTTGACAGTCTGGATTCACAGTCGCAAAAAATCAAAAAAATTTGATTTTTAGAGGCGGAGTCAATAATCACACAAACTAGTCGCTGTGTGTGTGTGTGGATCTGTTTGACAGACTTTTGTTAATATAGTAGGATTATTGGTAGGAATAAAACTAAAAACTTAAACAATATACAAAACCATCATGCAATAATACATTAAAATTAAACCACACTTGAAAATGCATCAAACCATTCACACTTGAGTCACTAAATAAAAATACTTTAAAGCCAGGTGAACATTTAATAAGTTTCCGACATTCTCTCAATTCAACCGGAAGGCTATTAAAAATTTTCGGAGCAAGAATTAAAAATAAATTTTGAAAATTGGTCGTTGTAGATCTTTGAAGGCGAATAAACTAAACATTTATCAAATTGTAACTACATAGTAGTGACATTTGATTGATCAGGCGCGGGTCCAGAAGGAGCTGCAGGGAGGGGCGAATATAGAAATTATACTTCCAGTAACTTTATTAAAAAAATAGTACAGTTACAGTAAAAACATTAAAAACATTTATAGTAAAAACTCAATTCGCCTATTTGATTAATTGGCGTAACGGTCGATGATATCCGAAGGTTTTATTTCAGTTGTAATATCGCTGTGGATATGTAAAAGTGCCAGTCCCATCAACCGATTTGCGGTCATGGTTCTTTCAGCGCATACAACACTTACAGGATACGTGTCGATAACATACATAACTAAAATATTTTGAATGGCAGGCAAAGCTTCTGCATCACACTTGGCAAGTGAGGCTAATGCGCCAGCTGGAACGATCCCATTATTTCGTTTTCCTCGTTGCCATTTCTGTTGCCATATTTGAACTTCGCCTAATAAAATTTCAATAGAAATATTTATTTTCTTTAAATAAAATTGAAACTCGGTGAATACAGATTCTGTTGAAGTTTGTAGTGTTTTTGAAGAAATATTTATAATATTTGATGGAATTGGTATCATAAATCCAATATAATGAAACTGTCGTTTCCAGTTCTGATTTTAATATCTTCTATATAATAGACTCTAGAACTAAAACATTATTATGTATCTACTTTTTTGCCTTGTAGCAAGTCGGCAACGCAATGTCAACGTCTAATTCTTTCATTAAGTCACTCGCTGCTTTAATTAATAAAGGTAGAAAACACGGCTCCACTGTCATTCTTTGATCTTTGAGTTGCTAAGCAAATCTGACAATACATTTTTGGCTGAAGTTTATCTAAATTAACTTTTTGCAATAATTTATTGAACGGAAGAGGAATAGCAAACTATAAGCTAAACTACAATAGACTGGACATTAGGGTGGTCCTTATTTTCCAACCCTGCTTTTTATCTCGGGACACCCCATAAATTTGTTCCTCTGTATGAAAAACTTTAAAAGCCAAAATTTCTAAGCTCTAGAACAATGTTAACACGTGCCGCATTAAGTTTAAAGTGTTGAAAATGAAGAAATGTTATGAGTGCAAGAAAACTAGGATGAAACTAATGCATATTTTATTTGGTCCTCTATATCGTACATTTGTAATATTTAAAATATTTTCTACACAAAATTTGTGCAGTACACAAAAATTGCGCACTACACAAAAATTGTGCAATGAATATAACGGTACTCCATCGAAAACATATTTTTCTTATATTATAGCAACTAAAATTTGAAGTCATCGTACAATTAATACAATATTAGAAAAGTACGATACAGTACGTACATAAAATAATTATTATGTGTTATAAACAAAATAAATTAAGAAATTTCATTATTAAAATATTTGAAATGTTTTTATTTAATTTAAATTGAATTACATAGTTTATTTTGAATAAATAGGTACTACAAAAATGACTTAAATTTTAAACTGGATGCGGCACGTGTTAGAGTGGTCTGATTGGCTTGAAATTTTGGATATTCAAGATGGGTGTAGAAAGGAACAAAATCAATGGGTGTCGCGCTAGAAATTCTACCTTTTGTTTTGCTCCATATAAATAAGGACCACCCTACTGGACATTGCAAATACATAAAATAAATCGTTTAGCTTTCCTTCCGTGATGATTCAGACTCTTTCTACTTTGATATTATAAGGCATTAATGATTTGTGAAAACGAGGATTTAAATAATATTACAGAGTTGTGTCGCTCTACCCACCGTGTTTCACATAAAGACTTGAGCTGATTACTGAAAATATTTTTAAGAACGAAATTTCCAAGAGAATTTCTGATAGACTGTACATTTGATGATTTGCTAATACTAATATTAAGTGCGTGATTAGTGCAATGCCATTGAACAGCCTGTGGCAGCTCATTCTGTATTACAGCAAACACTCCTTTCTGAACTGATGTTATAACAACTGTCATCAGTACATATTCCTATGCAATTCGAAGTAATAAAAAAGTTTTCTTTCAGAAAATTTCAGACTGTTTCCGCAATTATTTTTCCAGTGAGAACTGGTTCTTCATCGGAAAATAAATGGCCGGTGTCGTAATTTTTAAAGCTATCAACTCAGAATTAAAGTCAATATTAAAAATAGAATTTAAGTAAATTAAAAAAAGCAAAGGACCTAGTACAGAACCTTGCGGGACGCCATCATTAATTGTTATACCTTGACTCCAAGCATCATTAATTTTAACAACCTGAAACCGATCAGATAAATAGGAACGAAACCACTGCAAAACAACACCACGGAAACCAGCACAGAAAAGTTTTTTTAGTAAGACATTATGATTTACCATATCGAATGCTTTTGACAAATCTACAAAAATGAGCCAACCGATTCTCACTGATCCAGACCTTTGTATAAAAAATTTGTAAATTCTAATAAAGCCTTTTCAGCACTTCTAAATTTTCTAAAACCGTACTGGTTATTATGTAAAAAACGAGTGCTCACGATGAACTAGTGCTATCTACGATGTGCAAGTCGGTTTGAGTTGATGTTAAGAATTTCAAACGAATCAGTTTCCCAGAAAACGCAAGACTTTAATTCCGAATTATTATAAATAAGATCAGAACCTAATTGGCAATCAGGTTTACTAGTTTCTTTCAAAATAAGAACCGAGTTAACGAAATGATTGTTAAATAACGTGGCTATTTTAAGTTGATCCATTACTGATAAGCTTTCATCAATCATTATTTCTGCAATAATATCTTTCTTGCTTTCATTGTTCAAAATTTCATTGGCTACTTTCCAGCTATCTTTAATTTTACCTGCAAGTATTTTTTTTGTTCATTTTATTTTTGAATTATATTACGCTTTATTTACGCTTTACTTTGTGACAAGCGTCAACCAAAGAAACAGAGGTTATATCATCATAGAGTCGAATCTAGGAAATCAGTTAGAGCGTATGTGTAAATATTCCAACTGAGGTGTACGATTCAGTTGTACAACTAGTTGTAGCGTGTATGGGCAAAGCAACCTTGATTATACAAGCCATAATCTAAAAAACGAAGCTTTTATAAGGGAATTAGAAAAGAGGAAAAAACCAAACTTTTCATAGTAAAACACATAAAACATATGGGAAATCACTTTTTTTCCTAAGACAAATTTGTCAATGAAAACGTTGCAAATTCTTAATTATGATTTCTGAAATATTTTCATAAATGTTTGAATTTCAACATATATGAATATCGTTTAAGTAAATCGTTTTCATTTTCTTGTAATAATTGGTTTATTTAAACCAAAATATAAAAAAAGTTCATAACAACAGCATTCTGGTCAAATTAAATAGAAAAGCTTACTACAAATCGTGTGCATTAATTCAATATTCATTACATAGATGGCAGTGATGGCAAAATTTTGTTTGTAAAATCGTACCAAAAATTGCCACCTGGAGAAATTTCAAGTGTAAAAATTGTAGGAAAAGCACAATAAATTCTCAAAATATTAAGAACGTGTCATAATTTTGTGATTAAACAATCTTTTTCGTATTTTTCTGTATAAATCTGAGACATCTAACGTACACTAGTAAAACTAAAGATAAATTTAGCAAGTATTATTTTAATTCGTCAGAGCCAACTTTGATGTATTTTTCAAAATGAAAGTTCGAAAAATATATTTTAGAAATAATTTAATTTTATTATTTCTGCAACTAATATTTATTTAATACCAATATACCCTTCTTGTATATTGCTGCTAAAGATATGTAGAACACTTTTGTATAAACATTTTGTAACATTTTTACTTTTTTCATTATAAAACTTGAAGCTAAAAAGCACCATTTTTACTATGGATTCCTATGGAAATCAGTGAAAAGTTATACCACTAAAAAAGCTTTAAAAAAATACGTCATAATGATTATGGCTCTATACTCTAGAAGGCTCTGGTATGGGCCGCATTAGCTTTGCGAAACTTTAAAATCAAATAAAAAAAACAAAGGACCAATACGGGATACGAAATTATAAAAATAAATTAGAAATGCTACACAAACACATACATAACCTTATGCGAGTCGCAAGTTTTCTTTTTGTTTGATATAACTTTAAAGTTTCACAAAGCTAACAAGACCAACATCAAAAATTATTCACGAACCTCTATCACTTTTATCAGAGCCTACTGTATAAATAAGAGCCTCCAGTATCGACTGTATTTTTTACTAAGCTTAAAATAAGGTACAAACAATTTTTCCTTTACTATGAAACTATATCGGGAAACGGTTATTTTCATTTACAGTTTTAGTTTATTAGAAATGTGAGCTTTTGTTTTGTTTTTATATGAAAATGTTCATGAAACATGTAATATTATTTGATTGAAAAATCGAGTCTTGAAAATGTTTATTTCTAAGTGAAAATCGTCATGAAAAATAAGGTACTTTTGAAATTTTAAATATTGTTGTTTTTGTAATATACTACGTCATCAACATAACTCGTTTATAAAAAATACAATAATCATCTCTTTCATTGCCTCCATTCAAATTTGAATTCGAATATGTTTCTATAGTTATTTTGAATTTGCAAAGCATGCTAGATTGTTTTGATTTTTTGTTTTCTTTGCACTCATTTTATTGATTTATTTTTTTCTGTTTGCTCTTTCTGATTTATTTTAGTTTAATTGTTGAGCGGAAGCGTGTTGTCTTTTTTCTTACCATTAGTTTTAGATGTGGAGATATGATGTCGTCATTAAACTGAATTTTCTCTTTTTAATACACATTGTTGTTGTTGTAGAATGTTTTTTAATTTAATTTCCCTTATTTTCTTTTGATTATTGCTGGCAAATATGGAAATTTGAGAATCTGTGTTTTAAATGAGTAATACATTGAGTTGTTTGTTAGCGATTTCTTAAAAAATTATTTAACTGGGTTGAACTTTTAATTCATATTTTAACGTCAATCGAAATCGCGTTTTTTCATATAAACACTATGAAAATAAATGAATTTTTTGTGTTTCTATATCCCTTATTTTAAGTTCATTTTTCACATGCCGGCTCTATTCACTTCAAGATGGTTCTGCTTTTATGCACATTATAAAGTGCACAAAGAACAATGGCAGCTTCCCATACATTGTTTTATTTGAAATTAAATGTCTACGTCTTTAAATGAAAAATATCTTATTTAACTCATTGTGATTTTCTGAGCTAGTTTGTGCAAGATTTTTTGTTAGAGAAGGCGGAGATTAATAGATATTCAGTGTTGAACTTTTGAAGGTTATATTGACAAATCTCATGAAGCGAACTTTAAAACAAAATAGTCAAATAACTTTTGATTAAACATTATATTTTTACTCGGCTTTAACTAGATAATATTATAGTTTATAAAAACGTAGATAATTAATTGATTTTCTTTCGGATATGTGCCACTTTTAGACGTTTAAGTTATTATCACAGAGAAATATATACAGAGGAGTAAAGTTCATACTACTCAAATGTATATGAATGATATGAGATGATCTCGAGAACGAGAGGTTTATATCGTTTACTTTATAATGTTTTCTCTTTTTACTTTCACACAATTAAAATGCAATCGTGCTTGCGGTCGTATGATCGTATTTTTTAAATACATAAATAAAATACATTTGTTCTACTTTATCTCATGTTTCATGTATATAACCATTTCAAACATTTCTTTTTAAAATCCAAGAACATTGTTGCTGTTGGTACATTTAACGTTTTCATAAATTTCGGGGTATTTAATACAATAATATTTGAATTTAGACAATCACAAAACCATTTCAACAAGTTTATTTAAAAAATAATTATTATCCAAAGAAAAGGTAAATTCATTATTTGTAATATGTAGAGTGATAATAAATTAATACATTATACATATCAATGTTTTAATTTATGTGAAGAAATGTACCAACTTTCTTCTCGATTTTTGTATGATTTCCATTTTATAATAGTGTGTGTGTGCTTCGTTCATAAGTGTACGTTTGTTTTATCATATCTGTTTTTTTTATAAGAAAACCGCAAGGCTTGAAGAAGATACGACATTTTGTGTACAACACTTTTTTAGTAGGGATTTTCCATTCAAAATGATTCATTATATACCTGTATGTTGTATGATGTAACAAAAATCATTTCCCATACATTTTTGAAATCAACATTTGTATTTTATTTTGGAATCTATCTTTTATTTTTGTTTATTTGTACATATTTAGAAAATTTGTATGTATTTTAGCATTGCTTAAACGTGCATACATCTAGCCATATACATTTATGTGACCTTGGAAAAATAAATATTTCTGGTTTTTAATTTTTATTTCTATTTTTACGAATTTATTAATGATGATGAGATTGGCTCTCAAAAACCAACGGACGACGAGAAGTAACTTTCTTACTTTTATTTTTAAAACAATAAGGGATCTTTAATTTTGATGGCCAATCTAGAGGGACGGTTTCTGTTTGCAGTAACATAACCAATTTAATAATTTTCCTTGTATTTTTGAGTAAAATTGATTTTTTTTAAAGAAGTGTTTTTTAAGGATTCGGGCTTTTAATTTATTTAGAATAATAATTCTGGGCTCAAAAGGTAAACCATCTTAAATCGAATTAAGCTGTTTTACCTTTTTAAATATTCAGCGTTTTCTATCTCTCATCTAACGTCACTAAATTTGATTTAAATGGTAATGCCTTGTGGAAGTAAAATAAAGATTTCTTTTGTTGCTTTCGCGAAATTCCTATTCAACAAATATTGGTTTTCCAAATGGATAACACAATTATGTCCCTCTTATTTCTCTCGGAATCATTGATTATCATGAGGTAGCATGTCACTGAACCGGTTTTGGCAAAATAAGTTTTGCTGTTTGATAATGTAAATACCAGATAAGAACGTTTGGAAAAGGACAAAGCAGCTGCGAAGAACGCGTTTTACCCAATATATCCCAGCAAAACCCGCAAAATACTGGATAATAGTTCGGTGGGTCTGTGATTCAGGGAGTTCTTATCCTCTTACAGGACAAATTTATACCGGCAAATCTTCTTCGGGTAGAACAGTAAACCAGGGAGAAAGAGGTGTGAAAGACTTGTGTTACCAATTCAAAGAATCTGGAAGGAATATAGTGACTGATAATATTTTTACTACATTGCCCTTAGCTTGGCTTTTGATGTCATGGAGCCTTTCAAATTTTAGTACGGTAAAAAAACAAACCTTTTTTACCTAAACAAATGCTTCCATCCAAATCGCGTCCGGAGATGTGATCGGTATTTGCATTTAGTTCAGACAATTGTACCTTACGTTTGTGTGTGCCTAAAAAAAAGAAAGCCGTTATACTTTTATCGACGATGTACCATTGTGATTCAACGTCGGGCTCACTCAATAAACCAGATATATTCATAATCACACGATAAAAAGGAAAACCCAAAGATTGCCCATGGTTTTTTTTTCAATACAGGGGGCCTATTCCCGAACACATAATTGTCTATTGACAATTTGGCCAATTTGACAAAAATGCTACACAATTTTATGTGAAAATGGCATTCTCGTACACAAGTGTAAATTGTATTTTTTAACTACAAAATTGTAGTAGATTCAAGTATATTTTGTAGTAGATTCCTTTAAAAAAGCCAAATTCTACACAAAAGTTTGGTTATGAGTCCAAGACAAACGAAAAAGCGATATAAATGCAATATTGTGGGTTCGACAGTAACTATATTGTTATTGCCGGATTCATAATATTGTGTACAATTTACACCACTTTGGTGTTACAGAAACAAAATTCACAATATTGTCAAATTTGACAATATTGTGACAGCATTTATGTGTTCGGGAATAGGGCCCCAGTTGACATTGCAGCATTAGCTGCCAATATAATTTGCCGGGAAAATATTTCTCAATCTCAGGCCGTAACCCACAGTTATTTTGCACAAGGCCGTGAAGAACCGTGGAATATAGTTGTCGATGCCCTCTAATTACAGTAGATCAAGCAATACAAATTGTATCAGAAAATTTTCAACATAATCGGGGATAGAGTGAATGTTAGGTAAACCAATTTCTAATCAGCGCAGCGGCTGGAAAGCCAAGCCCTCTAAGGAATGCTTCGGGATGAATTGTAGTAGTAGGAGAATGTATTATCTGCAAAAACTCAACAGTCAACACTCCAGAGAAAACTCGAAAATGCTGTACGATGTGCAATCTTCCCATTTCTAATGAACACTTCTTACAACGAAATGTGTGTCTTGCTTGTTCCGAATAAATGTATTTTTGGTTTTCTTTTAATTAAAATTTTTATTATCTTGATTTTTTAAATATGCGTAAAATGAAATGTTAATGAATTTTAGAACCGATTTTTCATTGGTATAAGAAATAAAATTCCATTTTCTTCTATTTTGCGTATGGTTACCCGGGTAACCCGTAATTGATTTAAAAGTGTAATTTGTAAACTGTTAAACATTTGAAGTACCAAAATAGGAAAGATTACTTTTAAAATCAAAATATGTTTACATTTAAATGATTTTGGCATTCCTGGGTCTTAGAGCCAAAATTCCATTGATAAAATAGAAATTTTATCGATTAAAGTCGAAAGGGTTACCCGGGTAACCCACTATAGACATAAGGGTTATGATGAAATTTGATAAATGTAGTGGATAAACTTGTTTCTTTTGATGTCGTAAGCATGTACTCGAATATTCCAGTTTATGAAGCGATGCAAATAACCTCAAATTTATTACGAAAGAGCAATGTTGGAACAAAAACCGTAGATGAGGTTACTAATTTATTAAATGTCATCACAAAACAAAATTACTTCGAACATGACAGTGAATATTATTTATAGCCAGAAGGTTTGCCATTGGGAAGCCCTTTTTCAGGCACTTTATGTGATATATACTTAAACCACATTGAGAAGTAATACATTTTCAACACGAAGAATAAACTTCTAAATAATATAATTTACTGGCACAGATATGTTGATGATATCTTAATGCTATTCAGAGGTTTCGTCAGGCAATTGGATCATTTACACCAATATATTAACAACATTCACACAAAGATAAAATTCACGCTGGAAGTAGAGTCAGAGAAATCGTTAAATTTTTTAGATTCAACCATCCAAAACATAGACCATAGACGCGCATTCAAAATATTCAGAAAATAAACTCATACGGATCACACTATTCACAACACATCACATCACCCGTTTCAACATAAAATCGCAGCTTATCGTCATATACTTCATCGTCTCAACCATATCCCGATGACTGCCAGTGATTATGAAAATGAATACAATACGATACAATATATCGCCAACAATATTGGATACCCGGAAAATATGATCTACAATTTAAATGCCAAACGATATTTTTAAATCTAATTATACACAACACTTAATTTAATCATATTACATAGGCTGCAAAAGGGAAATATAATGGACCGGTACGAAGAGTTGGACATTTTTAAACATCGCAACAACACACAGATTTTAAACGAAAAACTAAATACAAAAACAAATAATTGTACGACAGGGTAACAAAAATGAATTAGAGCAACAACCGGGAAAAGCAACAAAATACAACAAACAACAAAAACAATTTTTAGTAGTTTGCAAAAAATTGACCAAGAGCGAAGCTCGAAACTAAGTAGTATTTTGGAAATAAAACACATAAAATAATAACACAATAAAAAAATTAAAAACTATTTAAATTATTAAATAAAATATAAAATTAATTATAAATGTAGTGGAATGGAAATGGGATGGAGTATGATGGAACTTGCCTATTTCTCAACCGATTATGGTGAACCTAAAAAGTAGAACTTGCGTCCCGGGAATTCCCGGGAATTTAAGAAATTAAAATTTTTCCCGTTTCCGGAAATGTTGTGAATATTTCCCGGGAATGCAAATCCAATTTTAAAACTGCTCAATAAGCTGCATTGAGGCACATAGACGAAATTCTGTTATATGGCCAAATAGGAAGGACCTTGGCTATTGCTTAACCGATTATGATGACATTTGAGATTTGCGATGGAAATGAGATTCTAAAATAATATTTCTAAGTTAATTGTAGAATACTAGAACGTTAGTAGTTTCAATTCTGCGGCACGTGTCCGACACACACACATTTTTTTTTAAACATGGCTAAACTTACCGTTGGGACAGCAATTACTCAGAAAACGCAAGCCAAAGTTTATAGCGAAGGATTGGCGAGAAAAGTTTTTTACTCAACAGCTGCATGTTTGACAGAAACCTCAACAGACAACATCATAGAAGCCATATTGGCAATTTTCCACAACCTCATCCAAAAATAATTGTTAGGTCAAGGGAAACGTCAAAATTCATCAAAATCGGTTACAAACAGCTGTTATATTTTTTTTTCTTTTTTTTTTTTTTCGTTTTATTCTATGCAATCCTTTCTGGGGCTCGAGGCACTCCCAACGCCAAATCGAGGACGTACGGCTATAGACCCGTTTTGTATAAACCACCTACACATTGCATTTCTTCATGCCAGCCTATAGTACTGACATGAAAGGTGGGTCGACCCATATGGATTCTGCACTCTCAACAGGGGCGTGTTCATCGTCATCACCAATCGTAATCAGATGATGAAAAATCCCTTTTGCATCCCGCGCCTATCGGGATTCGAACCCGGTACCTCCCGATCCAAACGCCGCAGCTTTAACCACTGAGCCGTTTGGTCGGTAGCTAAGTTATATTCTTGATAATATAACAGGATTCCATCTAAAAATCATTTTAGAATTTTATTTTCACCGAAAATGTCAAATTTCATTATAATTTGTTAAGAAATAGCCAAGTTCCTACTTGGCCATATTCTAGAACTTTATCCAAAAAATTGTATAGTCCCCATTTCTATCGCATATGTCAAATTCCACTAAAATCCGTTTGAAAATAGGTAAGTTCCATTCTAATTGGCCATATTCCAGAATTTCATCTAAGAATTACTTTAGAATCTCATTTCCAACGCACATGTCAAATTTCTTCATAATCGGTTAAGGAATAGCCAAGTTCCATCCTAGTTGGCCATACATACATCCTAATTGGACATATATACAGTCAAACTTGGATATAAAAAATCGGGATATAACGAAAGCCTTGTTATAAGGAACTTATATAAAATCCCAAGCTTCGATAAATACGTCGAACTTATTTATAACGAACCTCAATGCACTAAATATTTTGTTCGTGAAGAAACGTTATATCAAGAGATCAATTTACCTACATTTGTATGTACATATTTCTCGAAGTTTGGGATTTTATATAAGTTCCTTATAACTAGAATTTCGTTATTATCACGATTCTGTGTATCCAAGCTTATATACAAATGTAGGTGGGGCATTTGCATTTAAATCTCACATGTTTTTGTCCCCAAGCAATTTTCTTGTCCCCTTAGCATTTTACAGATAATTTTTAACGGGTATAAGTTAAGTATTTGATCACAATACAGAAATTTATGAAAATGTATTTTTTTAAATTATGTTGGACTTTTATTTTTAAAAAACGGGTTTTTTTGTCATGAACGTTACTTTAATTTATCGATGTTTATTCACATTGTTGATATGTCTACTTTCAAATGGTATATTAATCTTTTGTATTTTCATATTAATAATTTTAAAAATAACGTAAAACGTATTTTTAGGTAACGTTCATGACAAAAAAATTAAAATAGCACAAAATATTATAAAAAAAATGCAAAACACACTTCTGCTCACGCCCAGATTTAAAAGAAAAATAAATATGTTTCAAAAATTATATTTTAAATTTTTTTTTTAATTGGTTTAGCATGAGATTTGACAATATTAAAATGTGAGATTTAAATGCAAATGACCCAGGTAAATTGATCCCTTAATATAACGTTTCTTCCTTAAAACGAACAAAATGTTTAGTCCCTTGAGGTTCGTTACCTATAGCTTGCTACAGGATCTATTTGAAATGTAAAAGGTTCAATTTTAAGTGTAAAAAGTTCAATTTGAAGTGAAAAATGTTCAATTCTTCTTTAAATATTCAATCTTCTCGACGTCCCTTTGTAGAACTACAACGTCCCTTTGTACTTTCTACAAAATTGAATTTTGGGAACCAATCTCATCAATATCATGATTAATAAATTCGTAAAAATAGAAATAAAAATTAAAAACCAGAAATATTTATTTTTCCAAGGTCACATAAATGTATATGGCTAGATGTATGCACGTTTAAGCAATGCTAAAATACATACAAATTTTCTAAATATGTACAAATAAACAAAAATAAAAGATAGATTCCAAAATAAAATACAAATGTTGATTTCAAAAATGTATGGGAAATGATTTTTGTTACATCATACAACATACAGGTATATAATGAATCATTTTGAATGGAAAATCCCTACTAAAAAAGTGTTGTACACAAAATGTCGTATCTTCTTCAAGCCTTGCGGTTTTCTTATAAAAAAAACAGATATGATAAAACAAACGTACACTTATGAACGAAGCACACACACACTATTATAAAATGGAAATCATACAAAAATCGAGAAGAAAGTTGGTACATTTCTTCACATAAATTAAAACATTGATATGTATAATGTATTAATTTATTATCACTCTACATATTACAAATAATGAATTTACCTTTTCTTTGGATAATAATTATTTTTTAAATAAACTTGTTGAAATGGTTTTGTGATTGTCTAAATTCAAATATTATTGTATTAAATACCCCGAAATTTATGAAAACGTTAAATGTACCAACAGCAACAATGTTCTTGGATTTTAAAAAGAAATGTTTGAAATGGTTATATACATGAAAACATGAGATAAAGTAGAACAAATGTATTTTATTTATGTATTTAAAAAATACGATCATACGACCCCAAGCACGATTGCATTTTAATTGTGTGAAAGTAAAAAGAGAAAACATTATAAAGTAAACGATATAAACCTCTCGTTCTCGGGTGTTACTTCTGGCTACAGTACGAAAATTGTAAGTAATATCATTCATATACATTTGAGCAGAGTTTAAATTTTTCGCTCTTTTTTTCGCTCTTTATAAAAAGTATCGCTCTTGCTCCCAATAATATATTTTTCACTTTTCGTTTACGCTCTTGCTCTTTAATGATAAACACAAAAAAAAATTATTTCACTCTTTCAAAGTGATTTAAATTTTTATTTTTAATATCGCTCTTAAAACAGGGAGCGTAAAAGTTAAAAATATCGCTCCCAATCAATACTACAGAGCGATTGAAGAAAATATATTAGGGAGCGATATATTAGGGAGCGATATTTTTTGTAATAAATGGGAGCGATATTTTTTGTAATAGACGATATTGCTCTTTCAAAGTTCAATAAATGGTATTTAGATAAAGTTCGGAAATATGACCAACTAGGATGGAACTTGGCTTTACCTTAAAAGATTTTAGTGAAATTTGACATGTGCGATGGAAATAGGATTCTAAAATGATTTTTATATGAAGTTCTAGAATATGCCCAATTGAAAAGGAACTTGGCCATTTCTTATCCGATTTTGATGAAATTCAGCATGTTCGATGGAAATGGGATTCTTAAATGATTTTTAGATAAAGTTCTGGAATATGGCCAATTAGGAAGGAACTTGGCCATTTCTTATCCGATTTTGATGAAATTCAACATATACGATGGAAATGGGATTCTAAATTTATTTTTAGATAAAGTTCTGGAATATGGCCAATTGGGAAGGAACTTGGCCATTTCTTACCCGATTTTGATGAAATGCAACATATACGATGGAAATGGGATTTTTAAATGATTTTTAGATAAAGTTCTGGAATATGGCCAATTGGGAAGGAACTTGGCCATTTCTTATCCGATTTTGATGAAATTCAGAATGTTCGATGGAAATGGGATTCTTAAATGATTTTTAGATAAAGTTCTGGAATATGGCCAATTAGGAAGGAACTTGGCCATTTCTTATCCGATTTTGATGAAATTCAACATATACGATGGAAATGGGATTCTAAATGATTTTTAGATAAAGTTCTGGAATATGGCCAATTAGGAGGGAACTTGGCCATTTCTTATCCGATTTTGATGAAATTCAACATATACGATGGAAATGGGATTCTAAATTAATTTTTAGATAAAGTTCTGGAATATGGCCAATTAGGAGGGAACTTGGCCATTTCTTATCCGATTTTGATGAAATTCAACATATACGATGGAAATGGGATTCTAAATTTATTTTTAGATAAAGTTCTGAAATATGCCCAATTAGGGAACTTGGCCATTTCTTACCCGATTTTGATGAAATTCAACATATACGATGGAAATGGGATTCTAAATTAATTTTTAGATAAAGTTCTGGAATATGGCCAATTGGGAAGGAACTTGGCCATTTCTTACCCGATTTTGATGAAATGCAACATATACGATGGAAATGGGATTTTTAAATGATTTTTAGATAAAGTTCTGGAATATGGCCAATTGGGAAGGAACTTGGCCATTTCTTATCCGATTTTGATGAAATTCAGCATGTTCGATGGAAATGGGATTCTTAAATGATTTTTAGATAAAGTTCTGGAATATGGCCAATTAGGAAGGAACTTGGCCATTTCTTATCCGATTTTGATGAAATTCAACATATACGATGGAAATGGGATTCTAAATGATTTTTAGATAAAGTTCTGGAATATGGCCAATTAGGAGGGAACTTGGCTATTCCTTACCCGATTTTGATGAAATTCAGCATGTGCGATGGAAATGGGATTCTTAAATGATTTTTAGATAAAATTCTGGAGTATGGCCAATTGGGAAGGAACTTGGCCATTTCTTAACCGCTTTTGATTAAATTCAGCATGTTCGATAGAAATGGGATACATAAATGATTTTTAGATAAAGTTCTGGAATATGGCCAATTAGGAAGGAACTTGGCCATTTCTTATCCGATTTTGATGAAATGTACCATGTTCGATGGAAATGGGATTCTTAAATGATTTTTAGATAAAGTTCTGGAATATGGCCAATTGGGAAGGAACTTGGCCATTTCTTAACCGATTTTGATGAAATTCAGCATGTTCGATGGAAATGGCATTCTAAATTGATTTTTAGATAAAGTTCTGGAATATGGCCAATTGGGAAGGAACTTGGCCATTTCTTACCCGAGATTTTGAAGAAATTCGATATATACGATGGAAATGGGATTCTTAAATGATTTTTAAATAAAGTTCTGGAATATGGCCAATTGGGAAGGAATTTGGCTATTTCTTACCCGATTTTGATGAAATTCAGCATGTTCGATGGAAATGGGATTCTTAAATGATTTTTAGATAAAATTCTGGAATATGGCCGATTGGGAAGGAACTTGGCCATTTCTTAACCGCTTTTGATGAAATTCATCATGTTCGATAGAAATGGGATACATAAATGATTTTTAGATAAAGTTCTGGAATATGGCCAATTGGGAAGGAACTTGGTCATTTTTATTCCGATTTTGATGAAATTCAGCATATTCGGTGGAATATGGAATATGGCCAATTAGGAAGGAACTTGGCCATTTCTTATCCGATTTTGATGAATATCAGCATAAACCAGAGAAATTTAATTCTAAACTGATTTTTAGATCAAGCTCTGGAATATGGCAAATTATAAGAAACTTGTCCATTTTCAATCCGATTTCAATGAAATTTACTGGCCATATTCCAGAAGTGTATCTAAAAATCATTCTAAAATCCCATTTCCTGCACAAATGAAAATTTAAATATAATCGGTTAAACAATAATCAAGTTCCATCCTACTTGGCCATATTCCAGAACTATATCCTAAAGAGCATTTTAGAATTACAATTCCATTGCGCATGTCAATTTTCATTAAAATCGGTTTAGGAATAACCAAGTTCCATCATAGTTGGCCATATTCCAGAACATCATCTAACAATCATTTTAGAATCCCATTTCCATCGAATATACCGAATTTCATCATAATCGGTTAAGAAATAAGCAAGTTCTGTCCTCACTGGCCATATTCCAGAACTTTATCTAAAAATCAATTTAGAATCCCATTTCCATCGTATATGTTGAATTTCATCAAGATCAGATAAGAAATGGCCAAGTTCCTTTCTAATTGGCCTTATTCCAGAACTTTATCTAAAAATCATTTAAGAATCCCGTTTCCATCGAATATGCTGAATTTCATCAAAATCGAATAAGAAATGGCCAAGTTCTTTCCCAATTGGCCATATTCCAGAACATTATCTAAAAATCAATTTAGAATCCCATTTCCATCGTATATGTTGAATTTCATCAAAATCGGATAATAAATGGCCAAGTTCCTTCCCAATTGGCCATTTTCCAGAACTTTATCTAAAACTCATTTAAGAATCCCGTTTCCATCGAACATGCTGAATTTCATCAAAATCGGATAAGAAATGACCAAGTTCCTTCCCAATTGGCCATATTCCAGAACTTTATCTAAAAATCAATTTAGAATGCCATTTCCATCGAACATGCTGAATTTCATCAAAATCGGTTAAGAAATGGCCAAGTTCCTTCCCAATTGGCCATATTCCAGAACTTTATCTAAAAATCATTTAAGAATCCCATTTCCATCGAACATGCTTCATTTCATCAAAATCGGATAAGAAATGGCCAAGTTCCTTCCTAATTGGCCATATTCCAGAACTTTATCTAAAAATCATTTATGTATCCCATTTCTATCGAACATGCTGAATTTCATCAAAATCGGATAATAAATGGCCAAGTTCCTTCCCAATTGTCCATATTCCAGAACTTTATCTAAAACTCATTTAAGAATGCCGTTTCCATCGAACATGCTGAATTTCATCAAATTCTGATAAGAAATGGCCAAGTTACTTCCTAATTGTCCATATTCCAGAATTTCATCTAAAAATCAATTTAGAATCCCATTTCGATCGCGCGTGTCAAATTTCACTAAAATGGTTAAAAAGTAATCAAGTTCCATACTAGTTGGCCATACTCCTGATTTATCCAATAATAATTTTAGAATCCCATTTCCAATCGCATATCAAATTGCATCATAATCGGTTAAGGAATAGCCTAGTTATATCCTAGTTGGCGTTATTTCAGAACATAAATGTGTATCAGTTCGCTAACAAATCTGGCTTTCTAAAGGGAGCATTTTAGAACGTTTTGAATACCGTTTGACGTAATAACAAGAGCAAGAGCGAAATAATTTTAATAACGATTTTATTCATCAGAGCAGAGCGTATTTGTTTTTTCAATATATGTAGCTCAATAACAAAGAGCGAAAATATGGTAATACAAACGCAATAGTGGAAGAGCAAGAGCCTTATTATAAAAAATAATGCTCCTGCTCTTCAGAGCGATATTTTTTGTTTTACAATATCGCTCCTTATGGAGAGCGTTTTATTTTTTTATTTTCGCTCTTGAAAAAGAGCAAGAGCGAAGAGCGAAATGACATCCCTTTTTAAACTCTAAATTTTACAAATGTTATGAGGATTTAACACTTGTTGTTGATTAGACCGAAAATAGCGTGGTGTTTCCTGGACTTAATTATAAAACTATAAAATATATATGTACTTCTTTCCACACCACCATTGAGGTAGAATACAGGCACGTATTTCTTTATGTGGTGTCCCCCGTAGGCCTAATCCACAATACAAAGAAATCTAAACAAATCAAATAAAAAGAAACAAAAAGTCGTCCGAGCAAGAGTTATTCCATGGTAACAAATATTACTTATATAATATAACACTGAAGTTTAGGTTGTTTTCTGAACTAAATTTCCTTATAAACAATATTTTTTGTAAATACTCTATTATTATTAGATAAATGGCCCTGATCTGAAGTATCTGTAATGTAAAATCGCAATCCATCAAACGAACCAACTCTACTGGCAGCAACATACAATTGTTCATGGGTAAAGACAGGTTGACGGAGCCTGTGAAGTTTATAACAAAAAATATACAAATCCAATAAGAATTTTCAGATGTAAAGTTTCTAACAAAAAAATGGCGAATAATCCAATAAGATTTGTTTAAATTTTTTATTTCACATTTTAGTTTTGTTTCTATGGCCAGCTGGTCCAAAAGTAAATAAAACATCTTTGAGCTCCCCAACTTCATAACATGGGGATAAAGTTGTTTAATTTAATTCCGACCATGACAGATTTCGTGCATGTATAATGGTGAAACAAAAACAGGCCATTAAATGTTTTAGTTTTACTTTCTGCTCGCTTTAGTCTCAAAGATTTATGCAATTTAAATATCGGATGAGGCATTCTCTGGCTACAGTGGTTCAAGTATTTAAACAGGTCGAAATCAGAGGTTCGCGGCGCGGGTTCATTTGCCGCCTGATGACGTCATTGCGATAATATTATGCGTAAGGCATAAATCCGAAGGACCAACCTAAGCAATCATATCTTTAAATTAAAGGTAATGCTTATAATTGATGAGTAATTTCTCACGACTAAGGGATAAATTTCGAATGAATTTTCTGAACATGCAAAGACAAAATAAAAGAAAAGAAAGAATCTCTTTTCCTCCACTTCAGTTTAGGCAAATTGAAAGATCAAAGATATTTGATATTATCCTACGCCAGCTGACCGTATACTCCGCTACTTAGATTTATCTCGTGTAAATGCTGTTTGACACTTTATTGTTTCACCATTATAAATGCACGAAATCTGTCATGGTCGGAATTAAATTAATCAACTTTATCCCATAAACATATTTGTTATTGTCTTTGTGTTCAAAGCGGCACCCTATACTTTACTACTTTTTTTTTAAATGCGTTTATTTCACTCATTTCAACATAAGTTAGAGAATAATCCTAATAAAATATAAAAAAATTAAAATTCTTATTGGATTTTAAGTGTATAAATTACTAATACATACATATTTTTTGTTATTTGCTATTTTTGTTAGAAACTTCACATCGGTGGTTGACTAGGGATTGCAAACCGGTTAGAAACCGGGTTTTAAAAACCGAGGTTCCGTATAATTTTGACTAACCGAGAAATCGGTTTTTTTAAGACAAAAACCGATTTTTTTGTAATTAAATTTCTTATCTTATATTTTAATGTAAAGGTAAATTTGTCTGTAATCACTATTTTTTAATATTAAATTTATTTATATGATGATGTATAATATAATTAAAATTTTATGTATGTGTGCATTATTGCATTGCCTTGGCTAAATAAATACCATAAATACATAGTCTAATAACAAACGAAATCGGTTTAATGAGAAGAGATAAGAGAAGCGATTTTTTTTAATTTACTCAATCGGTTAACGGTTTTGCAACCGAAAATCTGCTGTTTCTCTGCACTACACTTTACTAATATTTTGTACACAAATGCATTCATATACACTCCGTTTCACTTGGTTAAGGCCACCATAAATTTTCAGTTTCCTTTCAAATTTTTGTGTGTTAGAACAACATGTTGAGATTAGTTGAAAGTAAAAGTTCAAACATTATGTGTAATTAAACAAAATTACAGAAAAAATTAATTTTAAACGGGATTTACCGTTACTTTATTCATTTATTTCAAATACTAATCTAAAACGTATGAATTTTAGTGTTTCACTAGGATAAGGCCATTTAAGTTTATACTTGATTAGTCAATAAACTTAATTATTTTTAAAAACTGATTACGTTTATTATATTAATATTAAAATTACTAATTGAATTTTGAAATAAAATGCCAAAAGTTAAGACCCTCAGTGAAGTTGAAATAGCCAAAATTGATGTTTATAGTGAGCAACGGTCTTTAAGCAGAAAAATTGCCGAAAAAATTAACCGAAGTAATACTGTGATTAATAATTACTTCTCGGATATCGAAAACTACAGTCCCAGGAAGAAAGGCTGTACTTCTTTGGCTACACCGAAAAGAAAATGGCGGTTAATTCTTCATATGGCTTCTAATTTTGGTCTTTCTGTTTATAAAATCAAGCCTTAACCCATTAATTCCCGATGTATGATATATCATACCACCGCATACTCAACGCTGAAATTCCAATACGCTTTTGATAATAATTTTTTTTCTTACTATTTAAATTGGCAAGCATGTTTAGGTTGCAAAACATCCATTATCCAAAACATAAACATATTTTAAAACCGTTATTTATAAGAAATACTTTTGCTTTCCATCATCGATTCTTTAAGTGTGTCTATTAGCACGGCCAACAGGTAACTAGATCAACATTTTCCGTTATGTTTTTATATTTTCAAGTTAGTTTGGAGTATTATTAATGGCTTAAGGCCAATGCCGACAAAAAATATTGAATAACGGACATAAGGCACGTAAATTAAACATGACTAGTTTGCGTATGATATATCATCTTTAGAATAAAATGGGGCAAGCAGATCTCAAGCTATAAAGTATTGGAACACTGTCTGAAGAATTAGGGCTTCAGATAATATTTTTCCAACCAATAGAAAAGCTATTGGGATAAACGCTATAGTTCGTTTCAAAATGTGCAACATTACAAAGAATTGGTTTTGACAACTTAAACCAAATTTGTGATTAAAAATAACATTTTTTTATTGAATTATGAATTATATAAATAAGTGAGATTTTGTTCAATACAATTTTATTTTTCCCACTATTCATGTTTTGTTGTTGTTTCTTTCCAATGTATAACATATCAAACAGACCCCTGGTGTTCTTTGGCAAGGCATTTTAATTTGTTTTCTTCAAAATTATGTTTTTTAACCATAAATATAACTGGCCTGTGAATTTGAGAAATATTGTGCAACTGGAACATAGTTCGGGTTTGAATGGGTTTTAAACTGAAGTTGCAGCTAGTGTTACAACTGTTTGGCGAGTATTCGCTACAGTGATCATCTAGTGCGTCGTAAATTTAAGCAAAAGTCGGTTTTTGACAATAAATAAAAAGAAACGCTTTGATTTTGCACGTACTCACATGACCTGGAATAATGAATGGCAGAACGTGTTTTTTCGGACGAAAAAAAATTCAACCTGGATAGGCCTGATGAATACAAATATTACTTTCACGATTTCCGTAAAGAAGAGATCATTTTGGTACGCCGCCATAGCCGTACATCTGGTATTAGGGTGTGGGGTGTTATCACTTACTATGGTACTATAGATTTGGAGTTCAGAAGTATTACAATGAATTTAATTGTTGTGACCTTGTGGTATAAAATATGGCCAAATCCGCCCAAAAGAAGTCGAGTGTTTGGGAATATTTAAAAAAAATTCATAGTGATGAAGCCATTTGTTATTTATGCAAAAATCTTCTCAAATGTAAAGGATCATCTACCAGCGCTTTGCATAATCACCTCAAAATAAACCAAATTTTTAATTCAGACAAAAATAAACAATCTGAAAGTTCAAATGTTATGAGAGTGTCGTGTCCAAAAAATCGAAAAATTTCTACAACGAGAATCATTAGAAGAAATTGTGTCACGGATGGCTGTTATTGATAATTTCTCAATTCATGGAATAACAAAATCTAAATTTATTAGAGAAGCGTTGGTTGCTCTTGGTTATGCTCTACCGAAATCGGCAAATTCAGTGATGTTGCTCATTCATAAATTTTCAGATAAAATTAAAAGCGAGGTTAGTCTGAACTTTCGAAAGAAATAAAAAACAATATAAAATACAGCATCACTGACAAGTGAACGTTAAAGTCGTTATTTCTACATAAATATACATGACGGAAATGGAAAATTTTACAATTTGGGTCTTGTTCGCATTAACGGTTCATGTAACTTAAATAGAACGATGTTTGTCATAGAGAATCATTTACAGCAATTCGGATTATCATTTGAGAGAGACATTGTGGCAACCACTAACGATGGAGCACCTGTTATGGAGAAATATAGCCGAGAATGTTCCGAAATATGGCCGAGAATGACGTTCATTTAAGTGTCATTGATGTTTTTTATGAAAAAAAAACAAACCCAGAGAAAACACCGACACGGCAATCGAAATTTTCACGGACTCAGACTCAGAAGACGAAAATGATGCTCAGGCTCAGAGCATGGAATTTGGATTGGAAATAATTCCAAATAATAATGAGGAAGTTAGCAATGGCAATAACAGACACACGAGCGATAGTAAAAATTTTCAAGTATTCGCCAGTTCGGAATTCTGTTCTACAGAATAATGTGAAACGGAGAACAGGTAAAGAACTAAGTTTAATATTGGATGGACAAGATGGATTTCCGTGGAACCAATGATAGCGCGATTTTTGGATATAAAGGAATGCATTAATTAAGGGACTTTGATAGAATTGAATTCAATGAATTTATGGAATTCGGAACACATCGCCACCTTAGAGGAAATAAATAACTGTTTGCGACCCATAAAACTAGGAGCTGAAGCTCTTAGCCGACAAGACGCAACCATTTTATCAAGTGAAGCTATTCTGAATTTCATGTTTGAAAATCTAGAAAATCAAGAATCGCAACTGAGCAGGAAGCTGCTAGATTGTTTAAAAACAAGACTAGAAAAGAGAAGGAACAAACAATTGGTTTCACTTGCCGTTTATTTGAAGAGGATAATCGAAACAAGTTTTCCAACTATTTATCCGAAACATCTATTACCAGTTTTGCTAGTAGTTTGATGTTGAGGCTTTTTCCAACAAATTACTTAAATTCAAAGAATGATGAACCGGGCAACAATGCTATAGAAGAAGATATTCTAATTTCAGGTGAATCAGCAAGTCTAGCCGAAGAACACAACAATGCTATTTCTTCAATAACATTTCCTCATGCTCATACCACAGAAAAGAATGAACAGATATGGAAGTTCCATGTCAAGTATTTACATTGAAATATTCAATCTAAAAAATGTATTCCTGCTCTAATCTAACCAGTTAAGATAGGGAAAATATAATACAATAATATGTTTCGCTTCTCTTCTTTTTTGTTTTTATACAAAGAAGAGAAGCGAAGTATGTAATATTGAATTATATTGTCTCTGTCTTAACTGGTTAGATTAGAGCAGGAATACATTTTTTTGATTGAATATTTCTATGTAAATACTTGACATGGAACTTCCATATCTGTTCATTATTTTCTGTGCTCATACAATACATAACGATAGCTTATCGTTATCGTCGGTAAAAAAGGAATTTCAATTATGAGGCAACTGGAAAGAAAGCGCGTTGCAGAACGCAATGAATTCAGTTAAACCACTTCTACCGAAAGTTAGCGGGTATTTTCAATAGATGGCACATTCATAACGAAAATTCGCACCCGTCTAGGTTCTATTGGCTTCTAGGAGACCAATCAGTAGACGCATTAGTAAACTAAAGGGCTACTTTTTAAATACTTGTACGTCAAAGTAATAAGCAATTAATTATGATACAAAGTATCGATATAATTTTGAATTAATATTTTTATTTAATGAATTATTTTAGCCGCAGGAGTTGAACTCCTAAACATAGTTTTGTATTTTTAATTAATAAATTAAACATTGGCTACCAAAATCTTTTGCGTTTTGTTTCATTAAGAAATTTAATAGTTTATAAAATTTAAATCGGATTTTAACCGGTTTCCCAATAATCTGAAAACCGTCAACCCGGTTTTTAGAAATTCCGGTTTTTTGCAAACCCTATGGTTGACGTAATAAAATCCCTACTTTTTCAAATGTTTGTCCTTGCGATTTATTTATAGACATTGCAAAAGCTGATATAACTGGGAATTGAATACATTTAAATTCAAAAGGTAAAAGTGTACATGAACAAGTGAAATGAACCCGAGGAATTAAAATTCGTGTGTTACGTGCAACGCCTGTCAAAATTTCACAATCAATAGTATTTGTATGCATTTTTTTCACACGCATTGGAGTTCCATTCACCAATGCATTCTTTGTATTTAAATTACGTATGAGTAACACAATACAATTCTCTTTCAAACCCAATTTGTGTGACGGTAAAAAGGTAACAGTCAAAAAGTTTAAAAATTCAACCTGATAATTGCCTTGATCTCGAATATCATTGCTAATAATCGTATCAAAACTATGGTATACTTTTTCATCGCCTCACCCAGAGAACTAAACGTTTGCGATAACCTAATCAATTGCCCTACCGAATTATTCGGTCCTGTATACATTTGAATTAAACTTTACGACAATCTCTTTTTATTGTTTATCAGAACTGAAAAAGAAGTTGTAACTGACCCTTTTTAGTTAGCCTAAAGGAATTAGCTTTTACAAAGAACGAAATATACTGTTTACAAGACCGACCATCGGTTGAGCTTAACGATCATTCGGTTGAGTTAATCGATTATTGGTTTAGGAATATTATAAATTATAGTTATCGTGAACACTGATCGATTATAATAACAGACTTGGTAATTAAAGCAACTTTCTTTGCACGGTTAGTGCAATCCTATTTCGGTTACTACATAATCAGAAGTAGTTGACACAACCGAATTTAGTTGTTTTCTCGAACCGAATAGGATTGTTGCCAGTTCATTTAACCAAATTAGTTTTATTAAGGAAAAAGTAGAAATATCCTCCCCCCCCTCCCCCCCTTTACTATACCCCAGATATCCTTTATTTTACCCCAGAGTTAATATAAATGTATCAACTCTCAAAAATGAGAACCCTCCTTTACTTGAGTTCAATTATATTGGTAGTTCGGTTTCGTACTCAAAAGTACAACCTACTCATCAGGTAGCTATGACCAAACTACAAAAATACAATTCTCGCTTAATACCTTAAGTATCAAGCAGAACGTACTGACTTAGCGAATTATATTCGCGTGTGTATTTATGCCAACATGAATGATTATGAAGTTAAAAAATTTGTTTATCATGATTGCGGTATAGTTTGCCACAAACACAATTCTTTTGGACTAATCGAAAAGGTAGTTATCCCAATACCAATTCGGTCATTGTAATTTCGTTAAATATCGAGATAAGTTTCAAATAAAAATTATAAAGAGACATGAAAAGCTGAGAATAATTTTCTCTATCCTAAATTCCATCAAATATTGCAGAATTGTTTTTAGTTGTTTAGGTAATAATAATGAATTCACCTTCTTCTCATATAATGCCTTCTTCACTTTGTAATACGAATATTCCAACAACATACATATTAAACATTTTAGGCAGCAAATTATCAATCACAATAAACCAGTAGGAGTTAATGAAACTGAACCGGTTGAAATGTTTAGTTGTAGCAACGGAATTTCAAAATAAATTAATAAACTTTGATATTTTGGTACAACGACCGAATGCTATGATTACTACGACTGCAATATGGTTCTCGCAACAGCATTAGTCATTTTGTTTTATTCGCAGTTGACACAAAAGCCACATTTAATTGGTGTAACAAAATTACGTTTGTGGCAAATGAAACAAGGTTGATACTTTAAAAACGATTAGGCTCATTCGGTTCTGACAACGAACGTCTAGGAAATTAGCATCAACGGAGTTGAACTGTTGAAGATTTCGAAACGAAGTTGTTGCAACTATCTGTGCATTAGCGCCTACCGTAGATTGTTTGTACCAATCTCATGTCAATTGGTGCTATCGAAATTATGTTGTAGCAACAACATTTCGTTCACCGTAATGTAAAGTATTTTCTCGCAACCTCATGCCAACGAATCATTTCTCTCAATGTGGTATACGATTCATAATTTCGGAATTGATAAAATGGCAATCAACATTTCTTGGGGCCAAAATAACAATATTTATAATATCCGAAGATAGAATGGTTTCTGAAATATTGCCAAACATATCTTGTATGATATTTGAAGAATCAGACAGATGTGTTGGAATTTCAATGACATCTTGACCGTATTGAGAGAAAGTTTGCATATAACCTTTACCAATAGATTTAAGGAATTTTACAAACCCAATTTCATGAGGTAGATTTCCCATATTTTGTGTTAAAGTAATACGGTAAAAAATTGAAAATTCAGACCATGATATAATACAATTCTCAATTAGGGTGACACGTGATTCATGAGGTATTACTGGCAAAATTTGCCGAAAATCACCGCACAACAGAATTGTTTTACCCCCAAATAATTTTTCTCTACTTTCATTCACAGTCAAATCTCTCAATAATCTATCAATCATTTTTAAGGCATGTAGTGGAAACATTGATACTTCATTTATTTCAATGAAGCTGATTTAATGTATCGACCTTGAGCACTGTTGACAGTAATGCTTGATACTGAGTTTTCTAAAATTGGAATAGGTAACTTTGTACAAAGTTCGGCCACCAATCAAAAGTGTAGAAGCTATACCACTGAAAGCAGTTGTTATATAATGTTGCAGTTGTATTTGCAATGAATATAATTTATGAATGATTGCTTCTAGGATATACGTTTTTCCACAACATGCATGAGCTGTCAAACAAAATACATTGCTACCAGTATTATGATCAAATAATTCACGCAAAACCAAGTTTATAACATTGCGTTGTTCATCATTGGCGCTTCTATACATCTCATGAAAAATGGTTTCTTCTTCAATAGGATCAACAAAATCGAAATCAAGATTGTCATCCACATACACTGGAATTGTGAGCCCTAGTTGTTGATAGGAAAGATTGTGTGTTTGAAGAATATCATCAATTATCAAAAGGGATCTATTATATGAAATGTTTTCATTATAATACTTAAGAAAATTATTATAGATGTTATATTGATTCATCTATTTTTACTTGAACTAAAAAGTTAACTTGATTACTATTTGAATAACTCAACAACTCAAAACACAAAGAATCATTTCCGGCCCACTAAGTTCTTAGGAGATAGCCAATAAAATTTTAAAATTATGATAATTTTATATGAACCCATTTGGAAGTTGGCCGATTGTGGAAATTTTACATATACAAATTTTAATTTTCGCTATATTTTACTTATAAAGTTTTTATTAGAAAATAATTAGCTGCTATAATTAAGTTGTTACTTATTTTACTATAATTATTTTACAATGATCAGAAATTTTAATTTAAAAGGTTGGTACTAATAATGTGTGTGTGTACAATGAAGAACAATTGAATAACAATTTTTTAAGGCTTTTAAAGCCAAAAGAAATAATAATTTTATATATACTGCCGCACCGATGATCAGCTTTGGTTTCAGATAAGTATAAATAATTTCGCATTAAATATTGAAGAAGATTCTTTGTGCAATTATTTTTAGGCATTAGTAACAATCGAGAAAACAGCTATTCTTAACCATTCTAAACCAACAGCCATGTTCTATCAAAATAATAAAAACTGTCTGTTAAAATAATCATAATTTCAATATTCAGACAATAAAATAACGTAAAATACATACAATTGTGGAAGTTCAAATACGAATTTATTTTATGTGAATGGTAAACAATCAGCATCAATATTAGAATTTCAGTTAAACAAAATAAACGCAGAAAATGTTCGATCAAAATGCCAAAATAGTCAAAAAAATATGTATTTTTGGAATATTTTGTTTAAGCAGCCATCAATGATTATCATTAATAATTGAACGGTTATCCATGGCCTTGACTTTTGAGTCAGACAGTCTTGTATTATATAATTTAAAATTCGCAAAATATCTATGCGTGCCAATTGTGTGTATGGAAAAGTTCCAGTGTGTATGCAAAGCAGTTTTGGAGGATAATCTAAAATAGCCGAATTTCAGCACATATTGGAAAATTTGTATACGCTCTTCAAGGAGACCGCTAAGTAATTTTTAAATATGCAATTAAGAGCTGAACTGTAATAATTCGCTCGTTGACTTTGGTGGTGTCAATAACGAAAACCAAGAATAAAAATAAATAAAATTAAATATTAAATTTAAGAAATTGTGTAACTAATTTTTTGTTTTTAAATAGTTTATTTCTTTGAGTAAAATTTACTAATCATTTTAATAATCATTTCTTGTTTGAGAATATAATTGTTGTCGTAAATAATAATAATTAAAGTAAACTTAGTTATTTCTATAAAAATGGCGAAATGTGGCTTTTGTTGTGATGTGTTGAAAAATGGCGACCCATGTTGTCAATGTATCATTTGTAAGAAAAAGTTTCATTTAACAAAACTTTGCAGTAAAATAGAAACTGAAAATTTGAATAAAATCAATAATGATTGGTGTTGTGTTGAGTGTGCCTTAGAAAAAAACGATAGTTCTAATATCAATATCAGTAATTATTGTGTAGCTAATTCTAATAATAAAATAACTAATGAAATAATATATAATAAACTTATGGATATGGAGGGTGAAAATAAGTGCATAAAATCTAACTTAGAGAAAAACACTAATTTTCTAAACAACTATTTAAAACGAATTGAATCCCTAGAAAATAGTTTGAAAAATATAATTGCTCAGTTTAATAATAAATGTGATTTGATCGATAAGTTGCAAAAAAAATTTGATGATTATTCAGCTTCAGTTAATAAAATTATGGATAATAAAGAACGAGTGATTGAAAGCTTGAATCAAAATTTGCGGCAGAATGAAATTGTTTTGTTTGGTGTACCGTTTATCAGCAGTGAAAATGTTTGTCAAACAGCCTTACAAATAATAAACAGCTCTCTTAATTTACATCTGAATGAAACCGATATTGATATCTGTACGAGAAAAAATACTTCTAAAGTTAAATTTACCGCTAACAATATGGAAAATATTAATTCAACAAAGAAGGTCAACAATGAATCAATAATAGTCGTAAAATTTGTATCGCATAAAGTCAAACATCATGTTATGGAAACAAAATATAAGCTGAAGCCGAAAATTTCATCAGAAACTTTTTTTCCTGGCCGAAAAGGACTTATATATATAAACGATAGCCTGCCCATTCTTTAGTGTGAAATTTTACAAAGCGCAAAAATTTTTAAAGACACATATAATTTTAAGTATCTATGGAATCGTGATGGTAAGATAATGCTACGTAAGGAGCAGAGCTCTAAAATATATTATTTGCATAAATTGACTGATTTTGACGATATAGTTAAATGTCTAAATTTAAAAAATAAAAAAAAATTAAAAGAAATGTTATATAATAATAATGTTGCAGATCAATTTATGCTAGATAATAATATTAATAATGGTGATGTTTCCTTGAGTAGCATTCATGTTTCTTTGCAAAACATACGTAGCATTCGCAAAAATTTCGATAATTTTTTAGTCAATTTGTCATCTTTTACTTTGAGCCTGATATAGTTGTATTGACTGAAACGCATATCTTTGATTATGAAGTAAATAATTATAGTATTGATAATTATGTTCATTTTGCAAATTGTAATAATAAGTATAAGTGTGGAGGCGTTTCAGTTTTTATTAATAGTAGTATTTCGAATGAATTTTATGTTTGAATACCTTGAATGCGGATATTTCTTTAAACCATATAAGCTGTGGTGGTATAAAATTTGCTTTGTTAAGCGTTTATAGATTACACTCCGGTAATATTTCGGATTTTGTTGGAGATTTAAGCCATATTTTATCTAATCTAAAAAAAAGATTGGCTTTGACTTTCAAGTCAGATAGTCGAATTTATTTTTTTTTTTTTTATTAAAATATTTCTTTGTATTTTTTTCATTTTTTATTATTATTTTAATTATAATTGAAACTAAGTTATAATTGGCATAATGCCAAAGTGGCCCATCTATACCTGTATTTCTATTACTTATCTGAGGTTTGCACCAAAGCCGATTAATTGTGCGATTCATTTACTGTGTACGCTGAAAGGAAAAATTGCATGGTATCAACAATTTTGCCCAAAATGCGAACATACATCAACGGTGGGTCGAGGTCCCTGTCTTACTGTTTGAAGCTATTCAAAATTCGTTGAACGAAGCGTTTAGTGTAAATAATGCCATACATTTGCCTATAACATGGGAAATCTCAAATCCAATGTTCCAAACGGGAAAATACCACTTTACCAAATGAATTATAAGAGCTGGGCTGTTTGGTATTGCTTCATTTTCAACTTTAAAGATGTGATGTTAATGTTAATTAACCCTATCTTGCATAATCTGCTACGAATGAGCTTTAGCTCAAAGTAGATTGTATAAGTAGGTTTATCATTATACATTTTTGTAAATAATAGAGATAAATATGTTAATCTTACGAAACAGGGAGTGAGAAATATTCTTCTTATTGGTGATATTAACATTAATATTTTAGGTTTTCCAACACAATGCTTTGATTATGTGACTTTATTGTCATCATTTGGATTTGAATGTGGCGTTAATGAAATAACTCGTATGCAATCAAAATCATGTATAGACCATATGTTTTTCAGACTCAATAGTGAATATGAAGTTCAGTGTAATGTTGTTGATTATGATATAACTGACCATGCTATGATTTTAGCTACCATTACTTTAACTAATAATTTAGTCCATTCGACACCAATTCGGAATGTACAGAATGATTTACATGGAATAGTTGATTATGAAAGGCTGAACTTTCTATTGTCTAAGGAAACATGGGACAATGTTTTGTTAGTTGATGATCCTAATCTGGCATTTAATTTATTTTTTGTTAAATTTAAACATCACTTAAATAGTGCAACCACTTTTGAACTAGTGAAACATAAGCAGACAGCCTTGCGACCTTGGATTAATAAATGTCTCTTGCGAAAGATCAACACCAAAAATAAATTAGCGACTTTGGTTAAAAAGCATCCAGCGAATACTAAACTAAGTGATCGTTTCAAAAGTATTTCTAAAAATTTAAAAATTGAAATTGAAAATCAAAAAAGACTATTTTTTAACCGTAAATTTGATAACTACAAAGGAAATTGTAAGAAGCAGTGGAGGCTTATTAATGGTACAGTAGGAAAGAATTCTGCTCATCGTATTGTTGGTATCAAGGATCCTAATGGGGATATAATTTCTGATTCTGCTTCATTGGCGAATTTATTTAATAACTATTTTTCCAATGTCGCTAGTGATTTAGTTAATACCCATTTTCCTACCAATATACTTCATAATCATTCGCAACCAATATATGAAGTTTCTAATGATTCTTTTTTCTTTGAACCAATTGTAGATAGTGATGTTGAAAATGCTATTAAAAGCCTTAAAAATGCATATTTTTCTAATTCCTATGATGGTATTAGTAATTTTACCGTAAAGATGGTGAGTTCTAATATATGTGTTATTCTATCGCATATTTTTAATTTAAGCATCCAGACTGGAAAATTCATAGAGCATTTTAAGCGTGCTATCGTAATTCCGGTTTTCAAGAAAGGAGTTAAATCTAGTCTCACCAATTATCGGCCTATTAGTTTGCTCTCTATTTTTTCAAAAATATTTGAAAAAATAGTGAAGGTAAGAATGTTAAATTTCCTTGAAAAGAAAAATTTCTTTTCTTCGAATCAATTTGGGTTTAGGCATTTGGTAGGTACTGAAGATGCATTAGCCAAAGTTCTTAATTTAATACATGATAAAATTAATGGCAAAAACAAAGTGATTGCTTTGTTTATTGATTTGATGAAAGCATTTGATACTGTCAATCATAATAATCTTATTGAAATATTGGATCTTTTAGGGTTTCGAGGTGTAGTACTTTCATTTTTTAAATCATATTTGTCTAACAGAACATATCAAACGAAAATTAATAAAGAATTTAGTGATGCGCTAGTATATAGTAGGGGCGTGCCGCAAGGATCTGTGCTCGGACCAGTTCTTTTTTTGATATATTTAAATTCAGTTTTTAAATTGAAATTTAATGGTAAAATAGTTGCATTTGCCGATGATCTAGTTTTGCTTTATAGTGATACGTATTATAGCAGCATATCACAAATGATTAATGAAGATCTGCATTTATTATGCTGTTGGCTAGATAAGCACCAAATGATAATTAGTGACAAATCGAAAATCATGGAATTTAAAATTAGGAATTCTGCTTCTGAAAATTTTGATTATCCAGTAAAATTACATTCATATGGTTGTGACCGTTCCACTTGTACATTTAAATGTTTTTTTATTGAAAAAGTTTCGCAATTCAAGTACTTGGGGCTTATCTTAGATTCTAATCTTAATTGGAAATTGCATTGAGGTTCTTTGCAAAAATATCTTTTCATGACCTTAAGTATCATTTATAAATTAAGAACTCTGGTTCCAGCCGATACGCTAAAAATGATTTATTATGCACTTGTACAATCTAAGTTAACGTATGGATTATCATTTTGGGGTAGTTCAAGTAATAGTACATTAAATCCAATTGTAGTTCTTCAAAAGAGAATAGTTAAGGTAATGGCTTTCAAAAAGGAGCATCATTCTTCATGGCCTATATTTTCAACAAACGCAATATTACCGTTACAGCATCTGTTTGTGTTCAAGGTGTTGAAGTTGTTTTTTAAAATGAGTGGTAACCGTCTGACTAGAGTGCTTAAAAGTTACAATCTGAGAAGAAATAATTTGTGTACTTTTGTCAGACCAAATACAGCTCATTTTAAGAGATACTTCACTGTAATTGGCCCTATATTATATAATAATTTACCTAGTGATATAAATTCTGAAACTACTTTAAGGAAATTTGCTTGCAAAGTAAAAATATATTTAATGAATTATAAAGATATCTCGTTTCTATTCAGTATACATTATCAGGTTTCTTAATTCTAGTATTTCTTAATTCTAGTATTTTCTTTTTTTCTTTCTCTGTATTTTGTTATTTTTTATTTTTTACAATAATGTTTAATTATATTTTTTTAAAATGGAAATGTACATAATATATATAGCTATTTCATTTACTATAATTCTTAATTTATTCTTAATTTATTTTTTTTATATTTTTCTTTTTTGTTTTTTTTATATTTAATGCACCACCACCGTTATGTTTCATTGCTTAATAATGTTAAAGGGGTAACTGATACTGGTCTTGGCCATAAGTTATCCCTATTATAAATTTTCATGATTTTGAACTATTGTATGTGTAATTTTAAGCTTAACTCATGTATGAATTTTTATAGAAAATAAAATAATAATAATAATAATAATAATAACGCCTGATGAATATTCAGCATCAAAATTATCAAGATTTCAATTTGGTCTGTAATTTATGTATTTGTTATACTCGGATTAGATGAAAAATAAACACGCCTTATTAATTATCATTACCGGTTAATATAGTATGTATATAATAATTGCTATAATTTCATAAACCATAAAAAACCTTTTTTGATTGTCAATTTTGTAATAAAATAAAATTTTCTTTTTTTTTTGCTTTTTGTTAACATTTTTAATTAATTTTCGCTTTTTGGTCAATAAAGACAGAAAATATAAACAATAAAATTGTACAAAATTTTAATTGTTACTAAATAAAACAAAGTTAATTCAGGTGGCTTTTAATTTTAAATTCGCGATTAAAGGCCAAATTATTCCTTAAAAAAGCTTAAGGATTCAACAACGCCCTTGACTAAACAAATAAATAAAATAAATTCGGGGTGGGCTGTATCATGTTTTTCGTGATAACGTCTATAAGATGTTGAGATTAATTATTTTAATTTAAAATAAATTTTCTGCCACAGTTTCTTTACTCACAAATTGAGATTAGGATTGATCCGATCAGCGTTCTCTCATTACAGTACTCTAATGGCTGAGATAAACTCGACGCGAACGACGTGTAAACTAATTAAAAAATTTTGTTAAACTTTGAAATTTTGTAACTAAATAACAACCATTATAATTTATGTAGAGATTAATTATTTTAATTTAAAATAAATTAACCACCACTAAAAATTGACACCAGAATTGCTCCGATCGGGTGAGCCATTCTTTCGCTACTGTGGTTTAAGCATATAAATCGCGCGAAATCAGAAGTTCACGGCGCAGCTTACCCCGTCGCCTGATGACGTCACTACGATAATATTATGCGTAACCAACCTAAGAAATCATACATTTAAATTAAAGTTAACGAAATATGTGTGTTCTCCTAGCTTAACAAGTAACGTCTGATTATTTTGAATGTACAAAAATTATTTTTTGTTGTCGTTTATGGTTATAGCATTTCCTTGGTTATTTCATACTTTTCCACTTTGAAATTACACTTTTCTGAACCAAAATTATACTTTTCAATATCAAAAAAAAAATTCAGTTTGGTTTTCTATTTTTCAATTTTAGTTACATAAAAGTCAGTTTTATAATTATATTTTTCAATTTCCATTTTATACATTTCAAATTTCACTTTAAAATTTCCAAAATTGTATACAGGTTCAACGAAATTGATGGAAAATTTGATATATTTGTAATTATAACATATTATAGCTGTAGTATCCGGCGTTGCCCGAGGTAAATAAAATATTTTTATTTTAGATGGCACCAAAATCTTATTTTATTTTAAATTAACTTCTATCGTTTTTCCAGTGTACTCTTCAAATGGTGGTAAAACATATTGTAACTCCCTAAATCAAGGGAACCGCCTCTTCCGATACGAGTATACGATTAATTTCATTCAACATTTATCTAAACTCAGTCCTGTATTTTTTTTTTTAAATCGAAATTTTAGAAAAATTGTTGGAGGCACCTACAACCCGCTAATTTTCGTGTGAAAACGCTACACAAAGTTTAAATCGGGTGTGATGATTGGCATTGAAACGTGTAAAGAGCATACACACATATGTACGTACAGATTTTCATTTTTATTAGTAGACAGACAAATAATTTGTGTACCCCTCCCCTATTTGCAGAATTGTTTTCGCCATGATTTGAAATAAAGACGCACAGTTTGCGTGCCCTAGTATATATAACGTGGTTAAAAAACTTAAATACTTAATCTTTGAAAATGAAAAAATTCAAAGTTTCAAATTAACAGTTAAAAAGTTGAATTTCGATTAATTTTCGGTATTGCTATATGTTTACATTTGATATATTTCGGCTTAAGAACAAAAGCCCAAACAAAATATTTTAAGGTTCGGACCATTAATTTTTCACAAATGCATTGCCGTAAAAGTCGGAATTAAAAGATGCACGCTACTCAATTTGCTGCACCAATCATAACAGCGACGAAGCAAAATGGAGCGCTTAATATTTGTGATGATTTTAAAGTCACAACTAATCTGCAACTCATCGTGCATTGACGTCCGTACCTATAAGATAGAAGAACTTTTTCATATAAATAATGCGGGTTGCTGAATAATGCGGGATGCTTAAATTCAGCAGATTAAAAGGAAGGCTTGTAGGAGGTTTCGTCTCCAGGAAGTAAATATTGAATGTGAGCATGTGAGACAGAACTTCCATGCCATGAGACCCTCATGATTCAGGTAATTGAGTTATGTGCTTTAAAAATTGTTTCCCTCAAGTTCTTATTGTGCTTACATTCTTGCTTTATACCGGGTGATTATTTTAACCTGGTGATTACTTTACACTGAAATAACTCGGAAAATAAGCACTCTACGAAAAAAATGGTTAAGATAAAAATTTAATTATTCCGCGGGGGAAATACAGTAGTGTTAAAATTAGAACCCCCTCCCCCTCCTTATAGGTGGGGCGAGGGGTAACTTTGAAACTAAGATAGGAACCTCTATTTTAAACTAATATAGGAACCTCTATACGTAGGATTTGGCTGAAACATTTTTTCCCATTCATGATAGATGGCACTGTAATTGACGATATTCAATTTTTTTTTAGTTCTCCTACTGAGAATCTACGCAAACGATTCTGCAATACGTCTGCAATAAAAATACCATGGTTTCGTTGTAAATTCACGAAGTTAGCCTTAAACAATTTTTATTTCTTAAATTTTCAATTACCGAAAAATGGCTTGCGAGTATCGTAACTCAGGAACATGCGATTAAATCAGCTTTCAAATTAATGAAATTGTTTGTATTTTATTTTAAACATTCCGATTCAGTCCAAAGATTATTTCGAAAACAACAATACCTATGTCAAGCTATCAATATTACTTCAGAATGGTGTATCTAACTGTACAAGGGAAAATTGAAATGATTCTGGTTTATGGAAAAGCTGGCCGGAGTCTGGATAATGCTGTCATTCTCTACGCTTCGCGTTTTCCGGATAGGATTCTGTCACGTGCGTCATTTCAGCGTACTCTCAAACAATTTATTACTGATGGAAGTGTTCACCCGAAAAAAAAAAGACTCGGCCAGCAACAGTCACCGAAGAAGATAATGAAATTGATGTATTGGCTGCAGTACCTCATAATCCTCAAATTAGTACACGAGAAATAGCTAGCGATTCCGGATTGTCCCAGACCAGTGTTTGGAAAATTTTAAAACGTCATAAGTATCATCCGTATCATGTGTCTTTACGCCAAGATCTTCATGGCATTGATTTCCAAAATCGAGTAACTTTTTTTCAGTGGGCACGTGAACAAATACAGCAAAACCCAAATGTTTTTCAATACGTATTGTTCTCCGACGAGTCATCTTTTACAAACCATGGAAAGGTTAATCGCCACAACATGCATTACTGGAGTGTTGAAAATCCGCACTGGCTTCGCCAAGTTGAACATCAGCGTCCTTGGACTGTTAATGTGTGGTGTGGAATAATTGGCCACAAACTCATCGGCCCCCACATTATTGAAGGCAACTTGAATGGTCAAATGTACCGAGATATTTTGGAAAATGAACTGCCAACATTATTTGAAAACTTGAGCTATTGTGGTTTCAACATAATGGTTGTCCCGCACACCATTCGTTGGTAGCACGTGTAGTACTTGATCGTGATTTCAATGGTCGGTGGATCGGGAGAGCTGCTCCGGTAAATTGGCCTGCCTGATCACCCGATCTTACTTCGCCAGATTTCTTTTTCTGGGGCTATCTCAAAGACCAAGTTTACAAACAAAAACCAATAACACGTGAGAATTTGATTGAGCGAATCAGACATGCTTGTGCTGAAATTCAAGCAGACACACTCCTCAGTTGTGTACAGTCATTTGAAATGCGGATTAATAAGTGCATTGAAGTCGAAGGCCATCATTTTGAGCACTTAATTTAATTGAAAGATGATGAGGCAAAGGGACTCATGTAAATCAAGCACCCTTTTCCCAATTATTCGAAATTTGCAAAATCAATAAATTGTTTAAAACTAACTTCGTGAATTTACAACGAAAGCTTGGTATTTTTATTGCAGACGTATTGCAGAATCGTTTGCGTAGGTTCTCAGTAGGGAAATAAAAATAAGTTCAATATGGTCAATTACAGCGCCATCTATCTTGAATCGAAAAAAATGTTCCAGTCAAATCCTACGTATTTTTAGCCGTAGAATCCGAATCTACAATAAAAAATAGGGGTTCCTATCTTAGTTTCAAACTTACTCCCCGCCCCACCTACAAGGAGGGGGAGGGGTTCTAATTTTAACATTAATGTATTTCCCCCGCGGAATAATTAAATTTTTATCTTAACCATTTTTTTCGTAGAGTCCTTATTTCAGAGATATTTGAGTGTATCAGGTTGAAAAAATCACCCGGTATAATGGAAGAAGTTGTGTAAAACTCCCTTTGTGAGGCCAAATCCCTTCTTGAGATGTAGCGCCAGCGGAAGAAGAAGAAAATATATTAACATTTTCATATTTAGACATAGAATATACAATACATACATGAATTATATCAGATTTTTTAAAAATCATTAAGAACGTTTTTATAACGATTAAAGGCATTTATTTTTAATGTCCATCTTGAATTTCCAAAAAAGCCATGTAGCAGATAAAAGTAGACATGTGAGGCTTTAATTTAAGCTCAAAAAATGTTTTGTAAGTTTACCCAATTTTTGGGGAGAGCGAGGTGTCCAGTTCACAGAGAATGACCCGTAAGAAGAACCAGCCTACCATCAAACCATTTCACTAACATAAACCTTTATATCATCATACCATTACATCATCAAAATACCATACCATCCACCATCATTCCATTATACCATCATACCATTGTATCATGTTTTTATCGTACCTTCATATCATAATCATACCATCCTACCTGCATACCATCATACCATTATACCATCCCCATCATCATCACCATCCCAAACACAATCACAACCACCATATCTTTAAACAGTTACATCATCGTACCATCAAACCATCATACCGTCTTAACGACATACAATTACACCAATATATCATGACACCACCATACCATAATAATATCATAACAGCTTACCATTATACCATCACACAATTGTAACATGTTATCATCGCACCTTCTTATCAACATACCATCATACCTTTATACCATCAAACCATCATTTAATCATACCATCAAACAAATATACTATTAAACCATCATACCATCAAACCAACTCACCATCATACCTTTATATCATCATACCATTATACCATCAAACCATCATACCATCACACCACCATTCCATCATACCATCACACTATTGTATCATATTACCACCATACCTACATTTCAACACACCATCCTTCCTTCACATTACCATCACCATTACCATCACCACTACCATCACCATTCCATCACCATAACCATCACCATTACCATACCATTACCATCACCATTACCATCACCTTTAAAAAATAATGACACACGTTGAATAATTTTTAATTTTGCACTAAACATACAAAAATCAGTTCAGTCGGTGACCACTTGTAAATGCCACCTCACAGTGGAGCATAAGGAAGGGCTAACAATTTTTGAAAACTAACCCCCTATATTTTTTCTCGACTGCTAAAAACAATTCGTGCAAAATTTGTAAACAATCGCTCGAGTGGACCAAGAGCTTTTGTGGAATCCACAAACATACTTTTGTCCACGACATATGCTCATGATATGTTTGTTTCATCACTTATAATGATATCCATTATTTACAGCTAGTTTATTTAGTAGTCTCTTCTTGCATAATGGCTGTATGACACTGGCTAGTTTCTCGCATTGTTTAAGTGATTAAAAATAAAACTAGAGCAGGCCAAATAATGCATATATAAAATATTCATAAGAGTGAGTGAATACAATATAGGCAAAAAATAAAAATAAATACATGAAAAATTGATCTAAAATTTCATTGCTCACTTTTGTAGCAATTTAAATGGGGCAATTCTAGCAAAAAATAATTCAATTTTAATTTTTTTTTTTGACATAGACAGCTTGTTTTTGACATTTCGTCATATTTTTAAAATAAATATTTTAGTGTGGTGTTTCTGTTTATCATATTTCGTCATATTCTTAAAATAAATATTTTAGTGTGGTGTTTATCATATGTCGGACGCGGACCTATTAGAAATTTGAGAGGCAACTAACGTTCATATGCTACGAACAGCTGCTTATTTAAATATAAGGAAAGCCGAAAAAAAAAGAAATTGAAAAAATATTCTTCGAAATGGCTGTTACATCGAGAAAGTGAAGGATTCAGCCATAGAAATAGAAGACGAGGATGTAACCCTATACAGGAAGGTTCTGAGGATGAAACCAGTGCAGTTTCAAGCAATTTTGGAAAAGTACAGCCATCATTAAAATATAAATTATAAATATACATATGTATATTGAATTAAAAAATTACATTAATTATTTCTGTTTTGTTTTTCGTCATTTCTTTTATCTTGAATCGTATTTATTTCATATATGATAATATGGCATTTATTTTATTTTTGGCGAGTGTTCGGAGATCGTTGTCGAAATTTGCTATTTTTTGGCCAATATCTGAAAAAGGTTGTTGACTGTTTTTTAAAATGTCAAAATAAGTACATATAGTGTTGTCTCACTTTATTTAGATTCGTTCTCTTTTTCGCTTTTTTGTTTTTACAGCAATTTATAGCACTTGAAAACTAGCCAGTGTCATACAGCCATTATGGCTGTATGATACTCACTTTATTTCAAGTGCAATAAACTGCTACAAAACTAGTAAAGCGAAACAGAGCAGGCTAGTGTAGACAACAGTATATTATGTAAATATTTTGAAGTTTCGGATAAACAAAATATGTATATACAATCAAACATGTTTTTGTGTATGTAATTTTTGTATAAATGGATGTAACATTTCCAAAATTTTTTGAAATTGTATAGGTGCCATCCGCAACGTTCTCCGATATAAATTTACGTCTTCGGCTTGTATTTCATTTAATAAATTGTGGCTAAATCCTTCGCTTTCGCGGTGAAGTAGCCATTGGGAAGAATATTTTTTTTGTTCTTATTTGATTCTTTTCGTAAGAAATATGAGGGAGCGCATAATAAATTTGCATTAGCTGCCGCAATTAATTGCAACGATATAGTTTACATACAACTACATAAATATTTTCTCTATTATTTACGAAATGTCAGAAAAAAGTATCTAATGTCAAAAAAAAAGAATCAAATCCAATTCTTTTTTTGCTATATTTGATCGATTAACTGCTAGAAAAATTGAGCTACCACTTTTTTTTTTGACGTTTCTATATGTTTTTCAAACCTATGGTGTATACACTCACTCTCACAAATATTTTGTATATATGTTTTTTCTCTCACTCTGTTTGTCCTTTCTAGTCACTGAAAAAGTGTGAAAAAAGTGAGTGTCATACAGCCATTATTCAATACTTCCAAGTAAATTATTTAATTTTTGAAATATTGGGCTAGATACTCGATACCCAGATAAGCAGATAAGCAGTTGTTTTTTGCGAATTTGTCTCTTGCCATTTTCATTATTATTAAACTGTGACGTCAAAATGTCGACGAAAATTATTTGAGGAGTATTTAAAGGCACAGTACACATATTATAGGTAATATATTGCGCAGGATGTCAAAAAATTACAACAACAACAATGGCGGAGATCGTAACTGAAATGTTTATGAACTATTTAAACCACTTAACGCATAGCTCAGTGACATACACGGGCGGCCTTTACTAGCAAAATTGTGTAGCTCCGTATACGTCACGGGCATAAAATATTCTGTTAATTTCAGTTCTATTAAACTACGTCACACGCCTATAGATCATGTTTTCCGAAAGAGGCAGCACGATTGTTGAAAAAGTATAGAGCGTTTTCCAAAAGAGGCAGCACGATTGTTGAAAAAGTACAGAGCGTTTTCCGAAAGAGGCAGCACAGTCAAAAAAGAAGTACAGCGCGTTTGCCACTAGATGTCACTACACAATCAAAAAATATTTCTGTCGTTTTTCAAAAGGGGATAGTCAAAATCTAACTAATTATCACGTATTAATAATAATCACTTTCATAACACGAAAATATTTTTGTTTATGTTTACAAAATGCACACATCAAAATGTCATACAATTTTTGACAGCAAATATTTAGTGACACCTACTGGCATTATGTGAAAGTTGCTTGTGTTTTCGAAGTTTTCCCAAAGATGGTAGCTCTTGCGGTTGTTGAAAATTTGACATTTAAACATGATCTATGGGGGGAGGATGGTTCGGTAGTGTGATGATCTGTGGCGATGGAGGGGGGAGTGAGGTGGGGGTGATTATAAAATGTGACCATTTAACGGTTTTTAGAAATTGAATATATTTTTGTACTGTAATACTAATAAGTCATAAATATTTTCCGAAAATTTAAAGTCTATAAAAGTATGTCGAAAAGGAGTGTCTAAATTTGGACCGTTGTTTTATAGCAGGGTATAAACCTTTGCGATAATTTGTGAAGAAAGGGTCAGGGGAGTTAAAAATGATCAAAAATAGCGTGACATAGTTTATCAAGCAGAACTTAAGTCACGTTTTATATTAGATTTATTCTAGAAATTTAGATTTGTATACGTTACGGTATTTTGTTTATTTATTTTAGTTTAATTACTATCAGCGAACACACGAACAAACAAATAGCAAACGAAATGAAAACAACAAGGGAAAGTAAAAAAAACTGAAAATAAACAAAATAGAGACAAAGCCTTACATTTTTTTTCGATTATACCCGATTTTCCTTATTCTATTCTCTGTTCAATGGAAAGAAGATTAGAAAAGGAACGAGGTATTGGTGCAGTTGGACCCTGTGTTGTGCCATGTTTTTGTATCATACAAAAATAAAATTTTAAAAAAATATTTTTTTTAAATAAACTAATTAAAAATAACATAAATTATCATTTTCTGCAAAAAAAAAATTATTTTTTTTTTACCCCAAAACGATAAAAATATTCTGCGTTAAGTCGTGGTTAAACAATGGTACATTGTTAATTATTTTGAATTAAAGTCAGTATAATTTTTCACACAATTTTAATTATATTCACCAACACTCAAAATTATTACGCAAAACTCACAAACACGATTTGTTTGGTCTCGATGTCCGCCATATTAAAATATTTTTAACATAGATGCGCAAGAAAGAACGAAAATGAAACATCGGAGTATATTACCTTTATTATGTGTACAGTCATACCCCGTACAACGTCCTCCCTCATAACGTCGTTTCGCTGTAACGTCGTTAGTAAAATGCGAACAAACCTCGCTCTATCGTCGCTGTGTTTCGTTGTAACGTCGTTTTAATTTTTTTATTGTAATATCATGAAATAAAATGATTAAAATTCCTTTGCCCTTTATAACGTTGTTTCGTCTAACGTCGCGATTTCTCGGAACCAATTAACAACGTTAAGCGGGGTATGACTGTACTCATACTGTGATTTAAAGGATTTGAGTATAAAACATAATGATATTTGTCGGTCGTGGACAAAGTACCGTATTCTACTAGCACATAATGGCTGTTATTCAGTCAGATGATTTACGATACACGCCTATCATTATATACTCGTTTCACTTCGTAAAATTATTTATCTATCCGGCTAGTTAATTCCAGAATAACCTAATGTTTCAAATAGAATCCACATGTATGCGTTAAATACAATAAAATTGAAATTGTTAAAAGTTTTTAAAGAGGAATTGTAAAATTCGCTAATACTACAAGTGCATGGTTGATTCCTAAATATAGAAAAAAAATTGTGTAATAAGTTAGCAATTCAGTCGCTATAACCTGAGGAGATGCTTGAAAAATGATATATTTTCACAATCTTCATCAGATCTAAACTGAATTGCAAAACTCTTAACAATTTCTTCACTTCGTATATTTATAAACACTCATACAAAAAATTAAAGGAACACAAATATTTTTCAATTTTTTTAGTGTTTTTGAAGAGCTGTATCTTTGTAAGAATACGGTCGTACAGAGATAAAAAGAAAAGCATTTTAAAGCTTCAAATTTCTAGTTTTGAGATTTTTGAGCGGAACATTTTTGTGAGATACCGTTATCACGAAATCATAAGAAAGGGGGTCGGGGGGGGGGGGGAATTTGGATTTTTTTTTGTAAGAATCAATGGGCTCGGGAAATTTTTGTTAAGTTAAACCAATGCATATGTCAGATAGCCTGTTAATTAGGCGTAAATTTCGCCGCCCCGGTGGCACAGTGGTTATCATGCTTGCTTTAAGCCCCCGGAGGTCCCGGGTTCGATTCCCGGCAGGTGATGAAAAAATCACGGCTGGTTAATGTAGGATCAATGGATTAATCACTCATTATCCATTAAAATAATGATTACGAAACTTCAATATGAAGCGGCCAAATCCCTCCATGGGATGTAGCGCCAGCGAAGAAAAAAAAATGCATATGTCAGTTAGCCTGTTAATTAGACATAAATTTAATTTCTTTCTGATCTCTCTATGTCAACTTTTTGCTGAGATATCTGACTTTGAATCAAAAAAGATCCTTTTGTCTTTGATCATCGATATCTCAGCAACCAATGATTGCACAGTAAATTTTAGGGCAGCCTTATAAACTTGAGTAAATTTCCTACAAGGCCCTTTAATGATTAGTTGAGAACAATTTTTTTTTTCACCCTCAATACTGATTTGAAAAAAGTACAAAAAAACGACTTTTTAGGTTGTAATTATATTTATGTTTATTGAGCTAATATTTAAATAATTTTAACAAATTTTTTATTGGTTTTGAGCTCTTTATTTACAAAATATTTTATAGCTTTAGCTTTCGAATCCAATTCGGATTCATTCTCAAAAGCAAATGAATTGTTTTTTCCAAAAAATTGTTTCCTCTATATAATAAAAAATTATGGCAATCACAAATTCTTTTTGAAAACCGACTTTTCATGGAAACGCACCGCTATATAATTTTTCGAAAAAAATTGTATACTAAAGCGTTTTCACGTAAAAAAGGTTGTACATTTGAATAAAAATAAATTTGATGAGACAAAACCAAATTAGATGAACAAATCATATGAGTTACCGATATATGCGTAATCTTCTACAATGTTTATTGAATTTGCACTTGATTTAATGTGTAACATTTCCAAAATCGATCTTTTTCTAAAATTGTTTTGTTTATCGAGAATTTTGATATTATCTAAACTAATTTGGTGGTTTGTATCTTTCAAATGTCGTGAGAGTGCACTAATGTTTGAATTTTGATCTTTATTGACGTCTCTTCTGTGTTGGTAAAACCTTCTTTCCAAAAATTGTTTAGTCTGTCCTGTATAAGTAGCGTTGCAACTACAGTGGACCTGGTACACCACATTTGATTGTTTCTTTAAAGGTATGCTATCTTTAATTTTAGAAAACAATTCGTTGTTTAAACTTGTGGCTGCCCGTCCAATAATTTTGAAATTATAATTTTTGAAAAGATTTTTAATTTTTTCGTAAAGATTTTTTACATAAGGAATGGCCAAATAATTTGTTATATCATTTTCTGGTCGGGAAACCGGATTTATATGAAAATATCTTTGTTTCCAAATTATGTTATTTATTAATTTTTCAGGATATTGATTGCGAAATAATGTATCTTTCAAAATTTTAAGATTTTTATTGTGAAATTTAGTATCGGAAAGTTTAAGAATTTTTTGGGTTAAAATTTTAATGGTGTTAATTTTGTAAGATGTGGGAAGCCAAGAGTGAAAATTTAGATATCTGCCAGACCAAGTATCTTTGTGGTACCAATCACAGGAAATTTTGCCGTTTGGTTCACGAATCAACAGAATGTCCAAAAATGAAATTTCGTTATTTGTTTCTCTTTCTAAAGTAAATTTAATTCTGTTGTTTTTTGAATTAAAAGCTTCTAAAAATGAATCAACTTTGTTTATTGGTATCGCTGTAATTATATCATCGACATATCTATAATAGAACAAAGGTTGAAAGTCTAAAGAATTTAAAAACTGAAATTTCTAAATTTTCCATTAGTAAATTTGCAATAATGGGACTTATTGGTGAACCCATAGGTGAGCCAAAAATTTGTTTGTAAATTTTGTTATCAAAAGAAAATTCTGAATTATTTAAAACGATATCCAAAGCAGTAAAAAATTGTATTTTTGTTAATTTTGATTTAGAATTTCTTTTAATATTTCTCCAATTTTGACTAATAATATTTTTTATAATTTGGCTATCGACATTAGTAAATAAAGAAGTGACATCTAAAGATATTAACAGAAAATTTGGAGGGATGGTTACATTACTGATTTTATTTTTGAAATCTTCAGAATTTTGAATGAAAGAATTGGTTTTCCCGACACTAGGTTTTAGAATATTGCCTAAATATGATGATAAAGAGTATGTTGGACTGTCTATGGAACTTACAATTGGTCTGAATGGTATGTTTGGTTTGTGAATTTTGGGTAAGCCATATAATTTTGGGATCACTGGTGTGTAACTTGTTAAGTTTTTCTTTGTAATTAAATTTATGTTGCCTGATTTCTCCCAGTCCCTTACTAAAATATTAATTTTTGTCTGTATTGGTGTCGAGTTGTCCTTAAAAATCTGTATGTAAGTAGAGTTGTCATTTAGTAGGTTGTACATTTTTTCACTGTAGTCCGTTCGTAAAGTTAACACCGTTGTATTACCCTTGTCTGCCCTTGTGACTAAAATATCTGGGTTGTCTTTTAAAAATGTCTTTGTTTGTTTTAAGTATGAAACAATTCTTTTTTCTAGAGGTGTTAAATTTCTTGTATTCGTACTGTTTTTGTAATTTGTTATAATATTTATAAAATTGTTCCGAATGTTTACTCGATCATTGTCATTCAAATTAAAAATTGCACTTTCAACATCTGATATAATTTTGAAAAATGGTATTGCGGTACCAACTATTGGCGGACAAAATTTATTCCCTAAACTTAAAATGAATTTCACATGAAAAGGAAGATCGATATTGGTAATATTAACTAACCATTTTTCATAATTTAAAACTAAACCGTTTGTTGTATCGTTTAAACTCTCTCTTATAATTTGATCAAATTTTGCTTTTTGTCTTACCTTAATCTGATTAAAATGATAGACGTATGTTGATTCTGCTTGTTGAAAAAATTCTTCGTAAATGTTGTTTGGTAAATCCTCTTGAAGAAGTTGGTTTAGTAAATTTAGATTGATTTTTTTGGTTTTAATGTTTCTGATGGTAGCCGAAATTTCTTCATTCATGACTCCAAAAATAAAAGTGTTTTCTAATCGTTGGAAAACGTCATTGTTTATGCCGAAGGAATTTTTTAATTTTCTACATTTTGAGAAAACTTTTTCTTTTCTGCATTTCAGTAAAAAATGCTGTTTGTTTATTAGTTTGGCCAGATGATATTGTTCATTCATTACGGATTTCATGTTGTTTTTTGTGCGAATGCCATATTCGTCGTTTATAAACCGGAAAAAGTTTTGAATTTGATTTCCATTTGTTGTCCCCATTTTTCAACCAGGAGATTTTTGTAATTATATTTATGTTTATTGAGCTAATATTTAAATAATTTTAACAAATTTTTTATTGGTTTTGAGCTCTTTATTTACAAAATATTTTATAGCTTTAGCTTTCTATTCTCGATAAACAAAACAATTTTAGAAAAAGATCGATTTTGGAAATGTTACACATTAAATCAAGTGCAAATTCAATAAACATTGTAGAAGATTACGCATATATCGGTAACTCATATGATTTGTTCATCTAATTTGGTTTTGTCTCATCAAATTTATTTTTATTCAAATGTACAACCTTTTTTACGTGAAAACGCTTTAGTATACAATTTTTTTCGAAAAATTATATAGCGGTGCGTTTCCATGAAAAGTCGGTTTTCAAAAAGAATTTGTGATTGCCATAATTTTTTATTATATAGAGGAAACAATTTTTTGGAAAAAACAATTCATTTGCTTTTGAGAATGAATCCGAATTGGATTCGAAAGCTAAAGCTATAAAATATTTTGTAAATAAAGAGCTCAAAACCAATAAAAAATTTGTTAAAATTTTTTAGGTTGTCTGAGTAAATCTTAGGTTATCTTAGTAAAAGACTAATGTTGCAAAGTCATTTTACATTTTAATGTACTCCTAATAGCTCTGTATTATTTTCAAATTGATCCATCCAATCGTTTTCCCGGACAGATTGATCCAAGTTTTACAAAACAATTAAAGGAACAAGTAATCATCAAAATAAAAAAACGACCTTTTTCACATTTTGCGTTAGTTATTTGTTAACCCTTAACGATCGTTCGATTATTTTTGTAATACTCATAAAGTCATAAGAGACGATAGAAAATTAAATAAAGTTCTGCAATATGACCAATTATTATGGAACTTGGCCGTTTCTTATCCGATTTTAGTGAAATTTGGTATGCGCGATGGGAAGGAGATTCTAAAATGATTTTTGGATAAAGTTCTGGAATATGGCCAACTAGGATAGAACTTGGCTATTCCTGAACCGATTTTAGTGAAATTTGGTATTCGCGATGGGAAGGAGATTCTAAAATGGTTTTTGGATAAAGTTCTGGAATATAGCCAACTAGGATGGAACTTGGCCATTTCTTAACCGATTCTAATACAATTTACAACACTAATTTGAAAAAAGTACAAAACAATGACTTTTTATACCTAATTTTTAGCAAATCTACCGTTACTTTAAAAATATTGATGAGTATAATAATATTTGTAACGCAGGTAAATTCGGCAAATTTAGGTATTCCCGGTGCAATCGACGTTCCATAAAGTCCAGACGTGCTCTATGGGGTTGATACCGGGGCTTCTCACTGGATGCCTCAATAATGTTATGTTGTGCCTCTTAAAAAATCGTCTGGTCACATTAGCTGTGTGATGGCGAGCGCCATCTTGGATGAAAATGAACCCCGTTACATTTTGTCGTCGATGGAACACAATTGGCCTCAAAATTAGGTTGATGCAGCGCCTACCATTGAGGGTTTGGCGAAGAATAACCAACGGAGTCCGCGATGAACGCGAAATCCCGGCCCAAACCATCACCGATTCTCGATTAAAGTCACCAGCTGGGCCAGTAAAGTTGAATAAAAAACGCTCTCTCGACGACGCCAAGCTTGGGGCCTGCTATCGTTGCCGTGCAGTCAAAATCGAGATTCTTCAGTAAATAAAACATTACCCCATTGCCTCATGTTTCACTGGATATGTTGGCGAGCGTATGCTAGACGAGCTCGGCGATGTCGGGCCGTCAACATTGGCACATTGACGGGATGTCTGGCTCGCAATCCAGACTCATGGAGACGGTTGATAATCGTTTGGTATGAAATTGTTCGCGGCCTTTGTGATTGTCGTCTTCGTCGTTGTTGTTCTTGTTGTTCTTGCTGTCGTCAGTTTGGGACATTCTAAGCAACGACGTTCGCATGGGCAAAAGGTTCTCGACGAACTCGTCGAACAATTGTGCGATCAATTCAAGGAGATGTTACACGACGTCTACCTTGACCACGTCGTCGACAGTATTCAGCGGTTTCTTCGTAACGCCTATAGGCACGTAACACGACCGATGAGCTGACGCACAACGTGTCACCGACATGCCGATACCTGTAACCCTCTTCGACAAGAGTTAGTAGCTGAGCAACTTCAGCCTCAGATAAATGCCGCCTAGGGATGATCAGAAATATAAAAAATTAAATTTACACAAACTTTCGATTAATTTTTTTACCAACAAAAAAATAGTTCTAAAAAAACTGATAATTGTTTTTTTGTTCAAAAAAAAAAAGATTGGTTTTGATTAATGCTTTTTTTTCACGCTATCAAACTTTGCAGAAAATATTGAGAATTAAAAATTTAAAATGAGTAAATATATACACACATTTTTAAATTTTTTTAAAAACACTTGTTAAATATTTCGCAAAATTACAAAAGCTTTAAAAAACTTGTTAGGCCATCAGCAGGAGTATCTACTAAACTGTAAAAATAAAAATGTAGTTACTTATATAAATATATAGTTGGAAAAAGCAAAAAATGAAACCAAAATACACAAATAAAAAATGTGGGAGTGGTAAACAATAAAAATGGTGAGAGCAATAAACATTAAAAATTAAAAATTAAAAGGGGGTGAGTTAAACACAGGTATATGATTATTGATTAGTCAACGGTCGAATAACAAAATTCCAGATGTTGATTTTTTTTTCTCCTCTTTGTTTTATTATAACCCGACGTATTAGTAATTTTATGGAATGGTATGAGTATGTGAATAAAACAGTGCGGGGTCGGTAATTGGTGAGAAACGGATTTCTCTCCGTTCGTTGAGGATATTTTGGTTAAGAAAATAGCTTTTCGGATTTCGTAAGATTCTAAGTTGTCTAAACGTCTGCGTTTTGGTTGTACATGTAATATTTCTAAATTGTTTAAACTGGATGTGTGATTTTCTCATGTTAAATGATTATAAAGGGATGATTCATGGCTACCAGATAAATGTTCTTTAACTCTAACTTCAAAATTGCGCCCAGTCTGTCCAATATAAGAGGAACTACAATCATTGCAATTGATCTTATAAATGCCAGACTTGGAAAGGCGATCAATTCTTGGTTTGTTGTTAAAAATCATTTTCTTAATTGTATTATTGTTATAAATATATAATTACAAAATGGAATACAATAATCTTAAAATTAATGAATACAGAACAATACAGAATACAATACTCGTCCACAAATATTAGTACATATTTTTTATCATAGACGGCTACCAAATTTAAGGTCAACAATTTTATTCAATTTTGGTAGCTGTCAAAATTCAAAATAAACAAATGACAACAATTTTGTCATTTCAATGTTTACAAAATTTCTGTAAATAGCTAATTTGTACGTTACAATCAGTTATAATTCATAAGTGTTTCTTATTTTCATAATTTGATGATTACATGTGTATAACGATGTTGACAAAGATAAGTATAATAAATTGAAATATATCACATAATAGTTTTAATACAATTTAATTTTCCTTTTAGGTTTTTCTTCAGGTGAATTTTGGATGTCATCAACCATATGAAGATAAGTTCTGCTGTAAATATGATGGTTTATGATTCTGATTTTCTTCTCTGTTGTTTTAGTAATACTGGTACAATAAGACTGGTAATCTGTTATCATTTGTTTTAAGTTTCTAAATAAATAATTAATTAATTAAACTGAACGACGGGATATTTCTTTCATTTTAGGATAGAATTCAGTAAGTATAAAATATAGCAACAAGGGCAACTAAATTGAGTGTCAATCATGGTTTTTCTTTTTGGTCTTCGATAGAACATTCCAACGATACCGAACAGTTAAGCAGGATTATATACAGTATAAAACAAGTTTTACAACAATTGTGTTGTAAAATTTTGGAAATTTTAAATTGAAATTTGAAATATATAAAATAGAAATTGAAAAATATGAATTTACATTGATTAGCAAAATATAATTATAAAATTGACTTTTATATACTAAAATTGAAAAATAGAAAACCAAAATTGAAAAATTTAATTTTCATTTTTAAAAGTGTATAGACCAGAAAAGTACAATTTCAAAGTGGAAATTTATTAAGTGAACTCGGAAATGCTATATTTACACAAATATAAAATTTCGATAAGTTATTTGGATATTCAATACTCCTTCTAAATTTTACTAATTTTTAATTAATTTAACAAAATTGTTGAATAAAAGAAACCTATTCAGATGTTTCATTTATGTAAATCTCAAAATAAGTCCTTATTAAACAAAATAACAATTAATAAACACACTGACATAATAAGCGATAATTTGTTGATCATTTTGTAAGTGCGTGGACAATGATGTACAATAAATGTAACTTAACACCTAAATAAACAAGTTAATTTATCAAGAAGTGAAAATTACGCACAAATTTCATTTAAATCCCCCCATACGGCAACCTAATTCGGAAAATGTTATTAATATTTTTTTTTTGTTTTCATTTCATCAACATAACAATGAGCCAACAGAACAACTGAGATAAATCAGTTAAAATTTAATTGTGTTTCAGCACACATACTAAAAAATAAAAAAAATTCATAAAAGCCGCAAAATATTAAAATTAACAGGTTAACAAATCCGTAGAAATATTTGGGATGAGCCGCAGCAAGAGACAAACAAAACTGTGTTACGTCACCATGAAAAATGTCGGCAATCAAACAAACAAACAAACATACGTACGTACATATATAAATATCTGTACGTTTGTATATGTATACATGTTGCTTTTCATTTGCAATGTAATTTTTATGAATCAAAAAATAAAAAATACTTTCTGGTTTTCTTTTTCTACTTGGTTTTCCACTTCACATTCTATTTTGTTAAAATTTTCCAAAAAAAAAACAAAAAGAAAAACGGAAAAGTGGAATTTTTTTTACATATTTTTGTTTTCTGAATGTTCTTCAAATATTATACAATATTATAACGATGACGACAGCTATGTATGTATACAGGACATGCGTATTCTTATTCTCCTTCGTCGTCTTCAAAATCCATCTATACACCAACAACAACAATAGAGGTGAAAATATTGTGAGCATAATTTTCATATGGTTTGGCTACCGAATACAATTTTGTATATTTTAGTTTTTCCTTTTTTTCCTGGCATTAAAATTAGCTGCTTATATTTGTACCTACATATACGTTATAAGTTGATAACCTATCCGTAATCTAAATTAAATTATTTATCGTGATTAGACAAAATCTGATTAATTAAAATTAATTTTATGTTGATTCTCCCGAATTATTTTCTTTTGTTAATATTTTCTGATGATAATGCAGAAATTAAGAAAAATAAATATACACAAAAAAAAAAATTGTTACCAGGAAAATAATTGGATAGGTAAAAAATCAGCTTTTTCACCGAATACACAAGGTTTATGACTAAAAATCAAAACAGGAAAAAAAAGTCAACAAAAAATAAATTGGAAATTCCAACAACAAACAGTTACGATTTTTTTTTTCCTTTTCTTTCTCCGTTAATTTTATTATTTTTATTTTATCAGGGGGAAATGCAGTGTTGCCACTCTTATATTTGGTTAAATTAAACGGTATCGCTAGCTAATTTCATAATTGGCAATTTATATCAGCTGACTTTTCCGTATACTTCTACTATTGCGATAATACAATATAAATTTGAAGGTGGTGGCGTTTTAGGGGTAAAACCAATCATTTTTTGTCGATTATACTATTTGCAACAAATGAAAAATCAATTTTCTTTATCAAATAGTTTGCCGGACTATATTTCTTGAATTACTCAACACGTGTATATTTCCAGAAGAACGTTCTGCTAGCTGAGCCTAGGTTTGGCTTTCCTTTGGAGGTATATCACCATTTTGTTGATAAAATGTTTATATAAAACGTTTAATAGCCTAAAAGATATTTCACAGATACAGCCTTTCCCTCTTTCATAGGAAGTGTTTTATGGAACTAGACCCGGTAGTTCTTCTATCACATTTTGAATTTTTACTTTCTTTTACGTAAGTAAAATAAAGTATAGTAATCATGAAAATTTTCGACCTTGAGATTATTGAAGATTTATCAGTTTTGAGGTCCCCTGAGTCCGAAAAAGTGGGTTTCGAAATGATGTCTGTCTGTCAGTCCGTCTGTCTGTCAGTCTGTGTCCTCTCTACAGCCCAGATGGCTTAACCAATCGAACTGAAACTTCAGATTTAAGCTTTTTGGATAAATTGGGAGGTCCCAGTGAATTTTACTTCAAATCGGTCCACCGGAAGTGGCCACTCCCTTGGGCCAGAAAATTTGTTTTGCAAATATCTTAAAAAGTATAAGGTTTACAAAAAATTACTAATACAAAATGTTTCCGAAAATCAAAAAAAAATAAAAATAAACAAATTAAAAATTAAAAAAATTAAAATTAAAAATTAAAAAAAAAAATTTAAAAAAAATTTAAAAATTTTATAAAAAAAAAATTAAATATTGTTTTGCCAACACATAAATATATGTGTATATATAGCCTAATTATGCTAATTATAATTAATTTGCACACTACAGTGACATACTTCCGGTTTTTAATGCAAATATTACATAATTGAATGTGGATCATTTTTTCATGTTTCTTAACTTTTTTAACGACTTATTAGGGTTTGTAATACTTAAGTATATATATCGTTTTATAATTGCAAAAATATTTCGCAACTCCTGCCCCCCCCCACACTTTTTTACAAGGAGTTACAGCAGTTCTTGCATTTGTCATTTTAATTATTGTGTGTATTAGCCCAATTATGCTAATTATAATTAATTTGCACACTTCAGTGACGTACTGTATGTTATAAAAATATTTAGCCTACATGTATGTTAAATTGCCAAATCGGTCAACCGGAAGTGGCCACTCTCGGCCCGAAAATGTGTTTTGCACATATTTTAAAAAGTATAAGATTTACAAAAAATCACTAATACAAATTCCAAAAAATTAAAAGAAAAAATTTAAATTCATAAATATCACCTTTTATTTCTTTTACGTGTGTACTAATGAGTTCAAAAAATTGAGTTTTGAAGTGGTGTCTGTTGGTATATACATATGACTGTAAATTTGTAGTCCAAATGGTTTAAGCAATCAAACTGCAACTTCATGTTTAAACTTTTTACATAAATTTTGGGGTCCCAGTTCCCAGCTCCCAGATTCCGTAAAACAGAAAATTTATTTTGCAAATATTTCAAAAATATACAATTTACAGAAAACATGAAATAATAAAAACAATCTTAATTAAGTTTGCGGGAAATTTGAATTATAAAAGTTTTTCAAAATTCGCTGTTCGTAAAAGAAAGTCGTGTGTTGGCCACACCTCCATTTTTTTTTTTTGTTTGACGTTCGGTGTATAGCATCCAAGTTTTAATTTGCCCTGCGAATTCTCCTTAGAAATTAGATTTTTCATTATTCTTCAGTTTCTTGATGGAAGTGCTGTAACATAAACAAGTATCAGCACCGACTTTTCTCTTAAATTTTATACATTTTTAATGGGCTCCAAATTCAAAGACGAATGAACATTTTTCAAAGCGGTTTTTTTTATTAGAAAGAATAACTTCCACGGCTATAGCTTTATAGTACCCAATTCTGTCAACCCAATTTTTCAGAACATGACAACTTCGATTTGATCTTTCAAGTCTTGGATAGTCTCTGGATGGTGAGCATAATACCTATCCAATAACAATCCAGTTTCACGAACTCGCTTCACAAATTAATCTACAAATTACATTGTAGGCATTTCATTTCTATTGAATTTTCCACGTAAATTTCTTACTGTTTGGGTAGAAGTCTCAACAATTTGAACATAAGTTTTCAATATTTCCCATTTTTATTCAAGCGTAAAGCCCATTTGTAGATGCCAAACATTAAACTAATTTTCTGTCATAACACGAATGACATAAGTGTTACCACACTCGAAATAACCGGTAATTGAAATTGCAAACGATATATGGACCACCCTTTATTACTTGTTACCGACCAAGCGGTTTTTGATTTCAATTATATCGATTTACTTTAACAGTTATTTAAAATTTTGCGGGAAAAAATTGAAAATGTTGTCATAGAGGAAGGTTTTAGTTAAATGAAAAAATTTTGTAAAAAAGTATAATTTTGATAGAAATGGGAATTGGTGGAGTATAACAACCAAACCCGATGTTGCCCTAGAAACAGTAGTGAAAATAGCAAGAGTTGTTAAAAATAGTATACGGTTAATGGAAAGCTAATTATAAATTTTGAACCGTCTGTAAGTAATTCTATACAATAATGAACCATCTGCCCATCAAAAAAGTTTAGTGAAAGTGTGATTTGTGATATGCATTGTGGTGTACATTGTCGAGCCGAACGGAAGAACTCCATTTTGAAGTCTCCTGAAGGAACCATCAGCATTTAAAGGTAAGAAAAATCTAGTAGATCTGAACCGATTTTTTTGTATTTTGAACAACAATGAAATATACAAATTTTGTAATATCGATCATTTTTGAAGTATTAAAATTGAGCCACGACACTCAGCTTAACATATGATCAATCGTGCTTATTGTAACTTCAATTCCAATTGTGTTTCAATTTCCTTTTCTTTAGAATGAAGAAAAGAATAAAGGACGGATTCTTACTTTTAGGTGTTCTCGGATTTTTACACGATATTGCTGAAAGTCTACTCATGCATGATCACACCCAACGAAACATAAACGAGATCATGAGCGCCCCCCCCCCCCCCCGCATTGTTACCTTTAGTAAATACGTGAAGAAGTACATTTCACAAGAATAATAAGTAATGTATCCGATTTGGGGAATGGTTGA
>OY744481.1:185051576-185227062 GCA_963556165.1 Tipula helvola | reverse complement strand
GTCAAAGTCGAGACAAATTTCGCCAAATTGCATGCGAGCGGCGACAGTGTTAAATATGATTTAAATATAAAATATAAATATTTATTTATATTACTAATGCTTATATACCCCAATTTACATTTTTATGTCCAATGGATCGGGACAGCGCGGTTTGTATACACATTCGTGTTGGTTTTCAACAAACAGATCGATGGCTTACTGTTTTTTTTTTAACAACACACAGTACAGTATACATATTATATTGAACTAAAATGAAAATAAAATTAGTTAAAATTAGTAGCCCTCCTCCCTCTTTGTAGGTGGGTCGGGGGGGGGGGGGGGGGGGGGGGGGGGTAACTTTGAAACTAAGATAGGAAACACTATTTTTTATTGCAGATTCGGATTCTACGGCTAAAAATACGTAGGATTTGACTGAACCATTTTTTCCATTCATGATAGATGGCGCTGTAATTGAGGATATTCAATTTTATTTTATTTCTCCTACTGAGAACCTACACAAACGATTCTGCAATACGTCTACAGTAAAAATAGCATGGTTTCGTTGTAAATTCACGAAGTTAGTCTTAAACAATTTATTCATTTTGCAAATTTCAAATAATTGGGAAAAGAGTGCTTGATTTACATGAGTCCCCTTGCCTCATCATCTTTCAATTAAATTAAGTGCTCAAAATGATGGCCATCGACTTCAATGCACTTATTACACCGCATTTCAAATGACTGTACACAACTGAGGAGTGTGTCTGCTTGAATTTCAGCACAAGCATTTCTGATTCGCTCAATCATATCCTCACGTGTTGTTGATTTTTTTTGTAAACTTGGTCTTTGATATAACCACACAAAACGAAATCTGGCGAAGTAAGATCTGGTGATCTGGCAGGCCAATTTACCGGACCAGCTCTCCCGATCCAGCGACCATTGAAATCACGATCAACGTGCTACCAACGAATGGTGTGCGTTCCGTCGCACTTCTAAGCTCAAGTCTTCAAATAATGTTGGCAGTTCATTTTCCATAATATATCGGTACATTTGACCATTCAAGTTGCCTTCAATAATGTGGGGGCCGACGAGTTTGTTGCCAATTGTTCCACACCACACATTAACAGTCCAAAAACGCTGATGTTCAATTTGGCGAAGCCAGTGCGGATTTTCAACACTCCTGTAATGCATGTTGTGGCGATTAACCTTTCCATGGTTTGTAAAAGACGACTCGTCGAAGAACAATACGTGTTGAAAAAAATTTGGGTTTTGCTGTATTGTGCACGTGCTCACTGACAAAAAGTTACCCGATTTTGGAAATCAACGCCATGAAGATCTTGGTGTAAAAACACATGATACGGATGATACTAATGGCGTTTTAAAATTTTCCAAACACTGGTCTGGGACAATCCGGAATCGCTAGCTATTTCTCGTGTACTAATATGAGAATTATGAGCTACTGCAGCCAATACATCAATTTCATTATTTTCTTCGGTGACTGTTGCTGGACGAGTCCTCTTTTCGGTTGAACACTTCCATCAGTAATAAATTGTTTGACAGTACGCTGAAACGACGCACGTGACCGAATCTTATCTGGAAAACGCGAAGCGTAGAAAGTGACAGCATTATCTAGACTCCGGCCAGCTTCTCCATAAACCAGAATTATTTCAATTTTCTCTTGTACAGTTACATACACCATTCTGAAGTAGTATTGATAGCTTGACACAAGTATTGTTGTTTTCGAAATAATCTTCGGACGGAATCGGTGTATGTTTTAAATAAAAATACAAATAATTTAAGCCGATTTAATCGCATGTTCCTGGGCTGCGATAATGACATGCCATTTTTCAGTAATTTAAAATTTAAGAAATACAAATTGTTTAAGACTAACTTCGTGTATTTACAACGAAACCGTGGTATTTTTATTGCAGACGTATTGCAGAATCGTTTGCGTAGGTTCTCAGTAGGAGAAATAAAATAAAATTGAATATCGTCAATTACAGCGCCATCTATAATGAATCGAAAAAAATGTTTCAGTCAAATCCTACGTATTTTTAGCCGTAGAATCCGAATCTGCAATAAAAAATAGTGTTTCCTATCTTAGTTTCAAAGTTACCCGCCGCCCCACCTACAAGGTGGGGGAGGGAGTTTTCATTTTAACACTAATGTATTTCCCCCGCTGAATAATTAAATTTTGATATCTACCATTTTTTCGTAGAGGTCTTGTTTTCCTAGATATTTGACTGTATCAGGTTAAAAAAATCACCCGGTATAAGACCGTCGAAATTATGAATGGAGCGTTTATTTTGATGCTTACTGTAATGAAAATAAGATAATATGGCCTATTTAGATCTAGATAAATGTTTGCCTTGCAAAAAAAGAAGAGATTGGCACAATACAATTTTCTTTTGGATGACAAGAACGACAAATATAAACGTGCAAAATTTTGCAAGGCTGTTTTTTTTTTTTTGAGCAATTGTTACTATAGAAATGAAAATTTAACTATAAAATATATTCGACCCGACAATATTTTTTGATATTTTATAGTAACAATCGAATCCAAACACAATAAAAGTATTTTATGAAAACCCATACAATGACTAGACGTCAAAAGTTTATAGGAGGCAAAAATAACCAAATTTTCAAAAACAGGCATGTCGAACGATAACCATTTATCTTTGAAAATGTTTAAATACAAAAATTTAATTAAAAGCTTTGATATTAATTTTATTTTGATTAATTTCCCCAATTAATTTAATTTATGTCACTACCGATAAATGTAAAAAATATGGCGTCAAATTATCAGCCTCCAAAAAATTATAGCATCGCCATTTTTGTTTACATATCCTTTCTCTTTTTAACCAGTGTGTATTTTTTTATTGCGTGCAGCTTTAACCGACACGCAAAAATTTTGTCGGGCAAACATTTTCTTCATCTAAATCGGCCTTAATCTTATTTTACTGGACAAAGGAATTGGAATTGAAATTGAAATTCAATTTTGGTCAAATAAAATAGCCATGGAATTCAATGCTTAGAATTCGATTGGTTTTCAAAGGTTGGACGCAGTTAGAATTTGTTTGTAGTGATATAGAACTAAAGAAACTGTGGTCTAGCGCAAAGAACGTATATAGTAGGCAAACTACTCGACGAATTGGATTTTAAATTCCGTTTGGAATCCGTTTGGGTTTTGAATTTAGCAGGAAATCGACGAATTCCTAATATATTCTCCCTTAATTATACTTTATATTGACAGTTGATTGACCAACCAAACGCCACAGTGGGTAAAGCTGGGGCCGAAACGCCTCGAGCTCTCGAATCCTGAAAGTCTTGCACTGGTAATGGATTTTTCATTATTTGATTGCGATAGGTAATTGCATGAAGACATTTGTGACTCTCTATTGGAGAGCAAAATTCATGGGCTAACCCACATTTCAATTCAATACTATAGTATATCCTTAATTTAGCTGCTGCGGGAATGTTAAAAGCGAACTGAGAAAGATTTGGGAGTGCCTTGCCCTTGAGCTCCAGAAAAAATTGTAAAGATAGAAACAACACACAAACAAACAAATGTAAGCGAGTTAAAATTCTCTAAATTCATTTAGTTTAATAATTTCATTGAATATTAATCCAAACTAACCTTAAAACAATAAACAATGATTGTTCTGTAAATTTATTTAATGGCCTTGACTATTTATCATATTATAAATTTTTTATTTGATTTGAAGTTACTATTTCTGAAAAATTGTAAGAGAACTTAATACAGTCTCGAACTGATGAGCTATGATTATGGAAAAATCATCTTCTCGTCAGGCCGCGGCTTCTGGACTGATTGTGCTACAATTTATATTCTATACAGAATGTACTGTGCAGGTTGTATTAGCGAATTATACTAATACAGCCAAACACTTCTATAAAAAAAAAAAATCGGGAATATATAAAGTCACCTGTATAAAATGCGGTATGCTGTATATTGCGCAGACTGCGAGAGCTTTCAACAAAAGATTACTGGATCAGTGGGAAGCCGATGAATAATCGAGTTGTTAGATTGACAGAACTCAAAAATTATAAAACCAATCAACGAGATCTGGAAATGCACACAAATCACTTTTTATGGAAAACACAAGGATAAGCAGATGAATAATGAGATTAATCCAATTTTTCTAATTTTTTTAATATAGTCAATGCTAAATATTTGAATTCATTAATTGTTGATAAATCTTTCCTTCTTTTTTATACATTGTGTATTGTTGTGTCGTTTTCCATTGGTCTTCTACACCTCTCCGAAAAAGCAATCTAAATTTCCCTACGAATCGAAAAATACAATCGAATTGCTCGTTTTTATTTAAATGTACGTGTTTTTGACGCCTGTAAAATATAATCTAATGTGTAATAAAATGCTAGCGTGAAGTAATAAAATAGGACAGCAGGAACTAAAAATGTGTATTGTTTTCCCTCTTTCGCAATTTATAATTTTTTTTTTCTATTTTATCAAAGCCTGCTATATCTAATATCTCCGAAAACGAGCCAGACTGGAAACAAACACAATATCTGTACAAAATACTACTTAACACGATTCGCGAAGATTATAACGTTGTGCTTACCGTTGCTTCTATCACTCCCAGTTTAAATTACTTGTGCCAATTGTAGAAACCTCAACGTAAAGGCAATCAAGTAAAAAGGCAAAATTAATTGTATTGGGATGAAGCTACAATAGCACCTGGTATTGCTATGAATGCTGTCAATAAGCTTTGTAAAGAAATAATGAAAAACCAGAAACCATTTGGCGGTAAAACAATGCTACTTGGTGGAGATTTTAGACAAACTTTAACTGTAGTTGTACATGGTAGTCAGCCTGCCATTGTTGAAGCTAGCTTAAAATTGCATGGTCTTTTGGAAAAGTTTAATATTCTCAGGCTCCAGAATAACGTACGTTCAGGGGACCATCATGGTCTTACCGATGACATAATTGAAATTCCGATCAACTTCATTTACAAAGACTCTATAATAACCGAAATCTATGGTGAAACGCTGTCGCCAGTTGAAGCCGAAATATTTTCAAAAATGGCAGAATTCTTAAATGATTTAACGCCATCATGGATGCCGCTTCATAAAATGAACTTAATTGTTGGAAGTATCATAATTCTATTAAGAAATCTTAATACAAAGCGTGGTCTTTGTAATGAAACTCGATTAATTATTCGACAGCTGAAATAAAATCTGATAATTGCCGACGTTTTAACGGGAAGTGCAAAACAGGAAACTGTATTCATTTCCAGAATTGGCCTAGCCCCGATCAACTCGGATTTACCAAAAAGTTGTATATAAAGAAATTTTTTCAAATTAAATCTCATATTGCAATATCATTATGTTCTCTTTCTGTTATTGTTTACGCCCGTATTACGGGCTTTTACCCCTAGTTGATAATAATTATTTTTGAAAATATAATTTTGTTCAAAATGACAGTACTATAGTTGTTGGTATTAGTAAAAGGGAGGTAAATCTGCCAAAAAATCGAGATTTGTAATCGAGCAAAAATTTTGCTCGACCGATTGTTTTTTCTTGACAAATCGAACAACTTGACAGCACAAAAATCACTTTTCTGATAACCGATTGCTTTTTTGAATGAATCGAAAACGATATTATGCCGTTTTCGATTCATTTTCTACCCCTCTCTGAAAAAGCAAAAATTTCTCTGCGGATCGAACAATACAATCAAGTTGCCCATTTTTACTTATGTGTGCGTGTGTTTGACATAGTTTGACATAATATGTTTAAAAATATTTTTGTACTTAATGGTAATAATTTGAAAAAATTTACGTTACATCAATTTAAATCATTATCGAGTTTTAATTGACGACTCTGGATGTTTAACGAGGAGCAGTAATAGCCTGGTAGTAATAGAAAATTTAGAATGTAAGTAAAATAGAAAATTTAAAAAAATTACAATTTAAATCAATTAAAACTATTAATTTTGAATTATAGGAAATCAAGAAGTTTGTGTGGCGTTATCAAAAATACCAGACTATTATAATTTAGTAACAACGTATGAAGCGAAAGAAGTTTCAACCAATTCACCACTTCCATCAATTGACCCATATGTTGGAAATGGCAAAGCACAACAGCATAGTGGTGCACAGACACAATCAGGTAATATTAAAATTATTAAATATATGATTATTACTAATAAGTTTACGTATTTTTGTTCCTCGTAGATAATAACTCCAGCTTCAGGATCCAAATTGAAGCAGAGTTCTTCTTAAAAGTTCTTCTTAGAGCAGAGTATTCTTCCAGAGGTAATGATTAGTTCAGTGGCGGTCAAAAGAAAAAATTTGGAACGACTCACACCTTTTGAAACTCCTCCATCGGCTCCAAATTGTTGCACTACTATTAAAAGCTCGTCCTCAATAGCGACAGACGAAGAGAGTACAAGTCCCAGCCCAATTCGAAGGAGAAAAAGGAAAACTTCACAAGAAAAGCTTGTTGAACAGTTCTTTGAGCTCCGAAAGCAGCGACAAGCAGAGAAGGACGAAATACAAAAAAAAAAGGGAAGCAGAAAAGGACAGACCGAAAAAAGAAAGGCACGAAGAAAAGTTATTACTAATCAAAGAATATTTAAATACACAAAAAAAATAATTATAATAATTTAAAAAATGTAAATAAAAATTCTAAAATATTTCTGTAATTTTGTTTCTTTTTAAAACTCCCAAGTGCTTTAAAATAGCTGTTGAGATAGCGAAGTTTCTTCAAGTAACAGATCTTCAACAATTTCCCATAAATCCATCTCATCGATGCAGAGATTATGTGATACACAACAGACCAATACGAATTTACACATCTTTTCGACGGAAAAGAAATCTAGTCGCGTTAATTGCCTAAACCTTTGTTTCAGCGTTTTCAATTTTTACGCGTGCCTGGCAGTGCTTTTTATTGTATTTTTTTTGATGTTCTGTCAAATTCCCATAATCTCTGTAGGAAGTCATTAAATACTCCCTTAGGGAATATGCTGCATCGCCTAATAGGTGGTATTGGTTACCACATATCGATGGAATTTCGTTTGATATGAAAGATAATTTAAAAATCCTCGTTACAAGGATATAAAAACCTATATATAACCTATGTATGTATATATCTTTTAGCAAAAAATCGTTTCGCAAATGAAAGTTTCATCAAATTACTTTTATAAAAAAAAAACGTTTTGCAAACATTTCTTTGGCAAAAGTATGAATGGCAGATTAACCTTTATGTCAAATATTCGTTGACCAATTACTTTTTAGTAAATTATTCTTCAGGAATTATGAAGCATTTTGATCGCGCGATCAGCGTGAAAATTTCCGCTTGCCGCGCCTGAATTAATACAAATATTTTTGCTTCAAAATGAAAATTAAAAGAAAATTGTAAGATTTAATCTTGCTTTTCCAAAATTTCATTTTGAAATATTCTGGAATATGGAGATTTCCAGATAATTCTAAGTTTTGAAGCAAAAATATTTTTATTAATTTCAGCACGCCAAGTTTGATCACAATCTATTCAGAAATAGCCAAGTTACAGGCTAATTGGCCATATTCCAAAAGTCTATCCAAAAATCATTTAAGCATCCCATTTCCATCATACCTGTTGAATTTCATCATAATCGGTAAAGAAATAGCCAAGTAACATGCTAATTTGCGATATTCCAATAATGGACCCTATTTCCACCGTATACCTGTCAAATTTAATCACAATAGGTTAAGAAACAGCTAAGTTATAGGCTAGTTATATTCCAAAAATGTATCCAAAATCATTTAAAAATTCCATTTACATCGTACCTATCAAATTGATAATAGATTTTTTGATTAAACATACATTTGCCATTCAATTTGTTTTGTGATATGATATTTGCCAAATATGCAAATTTGCCAAACATATTTTGATGAAACGTAACTTTGTCAAATGTCGTTTGCCATTTAAACGGCTCGTCCAGTAGCCATGGTCTGATAAGAGGATTGATTTTTTCATAATCATATGCTCATCAGCTCGAAACTGGATTAAATTCTCTTACAATTTTTCAGAAAAATATTAACTTCATAATTAAAAAATTAAAAAATAATATTATTTATAGCCATAATCTGAAAATGTTTTCGAATACTCAGAAATTTTTAATTGTAGTACCTGTATTGTGTACCTGTATGTCACCTAGTTTCCCCCCATTCAAAAGTCAGAATGAACTTTCCGCCGTGAATCAAACTGTGGATACTTCATTCTCCGTTTTGAATGGGTGGTAAAGTTGGTGATACATAGTACGGTAATTGCAAACAAAAAATTTTAGTTTTTGAGTTGTGTCAATTTCCTACAACAGCATCGATATGCATATAGATATTTAATTCGCATGATAAAAAAATTAAAGAACCTTGTGTTGTTGGGTTCTGGTGTTATAAGTAGAGGAAACTAATGAATCATAATCATCATAAGTGGTGACACACATTGTTGTACGTCCAGATACGTTCTTTAAAAAAGAAATTGGTGTTAAACCACAATAATTTATTTAAAAAATTATTTTGGTGATGTCTTCTAATTGGCCGACAACGGATTGCAAAGGCCAGCTTTATTAAATAAATATGCAAGGCATTAATATGTAAAGTTGAAAAACTTTCCTTTGTAAACTTTTGTTCTATTAAAACAAAACTTCTTGGAATTTACAGATTTATGTATATACGTACGCATACAAATTATGTATAGTAATTGATTCGGCGGAATTAATTCAGAAAGCTACTAAAACCAGAACAGCCAATATGTTATAGTTTTAGCGGATCCCTGAATTAATTCCGACAAAACAATTAATTAAGATCGCGCCATTTCACCGAAAGAAAATAATTTATTTTCTACATTAATTAAATCTGCAACATCAACATTTTAAAAACTGAATTAAATCTGCGCGAAATTAAATTATTTAACAAAAAATTGATATTGCGGGTTTAAAATTGAAAACGATTGGAAATTAACGTCTTACAAATTTTTTTTCGTTCTCGTGTCACTCCCTTAATTTTCTATATTATTTGTATACCTAATCAGCAGAAGATTAAAGTAATTCCATTAATTCTCAGTGGATAAATAAGTATACCTAATCCTATTTTTAGACGTTTTTTTACATGTTGACGATTGAGAACATATCAATAGTGTAAAAAGTAAAAACCGAATAGTTATGTAAATTCATTGCAACGCCAATTCAACACGTTAACCGGTAAATCACTTTCCGTAAAAAATGTATGTGTTCGTATAGCTCTAAAAATTAATAACGAGCACTAATTTTCCGCCTTTTTAATCCACTAAATTAGTACCACTTAATAGCCAATATGTTAAATCGATATCTTTTATAATTATAATATAAAAAAATTCACCAATACAAATTTGTAAGAAATTTTCCAATCCCCAACTCTCTAATAACGAACTGATGAGCTCGATATCGTTTACCATAAGTAACAATTACACAATTTTTATAATGTCGCTAGCGGTATGTGTCAATTAATTGCTTCACCATATCTCAAACGTTTATCTCAGTTTTAACTTTGTATTTTCACATGACCATAAGATTTTAAATGTCAAACATATTACGCTTTATTACTTTATTTAAATCCTAATTTTATTTGGCAGAAATCAACATTATATGTACATCTGGTTTAGACTCGTAAAGTTTACTATAAATTTTAGTATCCAATTCACTAAAAAAAAAAAAAAAAAAAATTGTGGAGGCGAAGTGACCTCTAAGTCGATATAATGTAGGATTTTCATCAATGAAAACTAAATAAATTATGGTTGTAAGTCGCATTCAAGGCTAGATCTTACTGGTGCATACGACTTGGTTTATTATACATTATGAGATTTACATTCAAAATATACAACATAAAATATCAAAAACATAATCAACCTACACACGATGCGGTAAAATATTTCCCCGCGACCAAAAAAAATAAAATTTTCTGGCAACACTGTGAAACGAAAAACCTGTAACAAGGAAAAACTGATTATTGCAATTTTTGTTTTCATTCCATTCAGTCGACGATGTACATGTCGGGAATTTCGATATATTCGGGCTTATTTAGTTTCTATTAAATATTTTAATTTTTTTTTTTTTGTTTATATATTTGTTTCGTTGCTGACGTCATTATTTTTATATATTGCGTAGGTGTCTGCTGGCGCACCCACAGGGATAAGTTATATTCAATGTGATAAGCAGAGTTGAATTTTATGTTTTCATTTATTCGTACATTGAAGCACCAACATAAAATACACTTGTCGAATGAATTCACCACTGGTGAAAATTTGATTTTTTTACATTTTTTTTTTTTTTTTGTTCAATGGAGACCGCCTTATACAATACTCAAATCATGCGCCTTAATTCATACTACACATATTTCCTTTTGTGAAAAACAAAACAAACAAAAAAAAATCAAATATCTACTTCTCTTTTCACATACAGCTAACGTATACCGAATTTTCATTGATACTTTTCCCATTACAGAACCGAAAAAAGAAAGCGAAAATCACTCGGTTCGGTCGTGATAAAAAAAAAATAAAAAATATTTCTTGGTATTTTAAAATTTCCTAAGTTCGAGCAATCTTCGTATTATTCCTTTTTGCCAGTTTTGTTTTGTGCTTTTTTATTTTGTTATCCGTTCTCTACACACACACAAAATAAAAATAAAAAATTTATATTTTTATACTTTCAAACGAAAAATCTATTTCATTCGCGTTTTTCATCCTTAACGAGAAACGTATAAGTTATCGGTTAAAAGCCACGTTATGGCCAAAACGGCCTCCAAGGGTGGTCATATTTACCCCCTAAATTATTTTATTTAGAATAATTAATAAAAAATTATAAAAAAAAAAACGCAAACAAATATTTTTTTTTTAATATTTATACTTATTTGAAACAAAACCTTTAACAAAACTTAAAAGCTCTATTATAAAAATATATTTTATATAACGAAAATCGCGAATAACTCTAGTGAACAAAAAAAAATTGAAAAGTTTTAATTTTATTGTAATTATTACTACAGTGGCTTTTTGTTTTAAATTATTATTTTGTTTTTTCTAATACAAAACCGCGTACATGTGAAGTGACAGCAATAAAAATTATATTTTATATTTTCAAAATCCGGAAAATCTCTTCATAAATAATAATAATAATAATAATAACAAATATCCATATTTATATAAATTTATAAATATAGTGAAAGTTTTTTTTTTGTTGCAAAGTGGTTTAAAAAAGTAAAAAAAAAAGCTCAAAGTGTTTTGTGGAAATATTAATAATTTTTTTTTATTTAAAGTTTTGAGTTTTTTTTCATATAGTTTTGTGGTTTTTATCAGAATTATTTAATATTAGAAATTTTGTGGAAAATCGAGCATTAATATATAAATAAAAGAAAAGTCAAGTGAAAAACTTTCAACAAGTGTTTCTTCAGTTTTATATAGCTAATTTTTGGTTATTTTCGTTTATTTCGTAAAATATTTTTTTTTTCGGTGTCTATGTGATTGTGTGTGCGTGCGGTTGTTTGGAAAATTGGGAAAAACTAATATAATAAAAAAACAAAATAGCTATACATAAATATATACTATATATTATATAGACGACGACAACCAGAAGGGTGGATTAGATAGAATTTTTTTTTTTTAAATATAAAATATAATTTTTTTGGTTCACTAATTAATTTCTGTTCCATAATTAATAAATAAATTACTAAATCTAAATAATAAAAAATATAATGTTTCGTGAAACACTTCAAACCCTAGCATGTTTGAGTGTGCTGGTTGGCACTTACTCATTACATATAGCACGAGATGCATATCGACATCAACCACCACCAGATCTAAACGATCTAGATGTTCTAAACGAATTAACAATTAACAATATTAATAATAATAATAAAAATACAGTTAAACCACAGAAATACAATTATGAATATAATAATAAATTTCTATTAGATGATGATATTGATTTGAATGATGAAGATAAAATATATGAAGGCATAATTGAACAACAACCAAAACCAATTTCAATGTTACCATTAATATCGTCATCATCGTCGCAGCAGCATACCACAGCAAATCAAATGCAATCACATGGATTACAAGAATTATTCGATAATTTGGATAATAAAAATAAACTAAATGTTAATACAAATAATATAAATAATAATAATAATTTAATTAATAATAACATTAACAATAATAATAATTTAAATAGTAATGGTGGTACATTAGATATTAGATTACAACAACAACAACAACAGAAACAACAACAAAAATATAACATAAATCAACAACAGCAGCAGCAACATCAGCAACAAATGCTACAAACAACAATACAACAACATAAACGTTCATCCACACATGATATGCTCGTCGATCATGATGATCAAGATCATCATGATCTAATTACAAACAATAATAATAATAATATTAACGGACAATCAGATATACCAACAATACCGCATGGTATTGCTAGTCCAATTATGTTACGAAATGCTCGTGCACCTCGAGCATACGATGTACCACAAATAGGTAAGTTTCTATTACACATATATATACTTGTTGAATGTTGATTGACGCCATTTTATTTAAAAACAAAAACAAAAAGTTTTTTGTTATTTTCATATATTTAGAAAATTAATTAAAATAAAAAGCACTATAGGCAACAAATAATAGTTAAAAATGCGCATATACGACCTTTATACATAATTTTATTTTCTCTTCACATGTATACATTGTCCACACTATCCCCATATAATATATGTATGTACATATGTGTGTAATATACCATATATGGGAGAGTAAAGAAAAAACTAAAAAATTATAAATTTCAAAATATTATCAATATATTATTGTATATATACAATATACTCTCAAACTTGGCATGAGCACAGACCAAACCAAACAAAAAGCTGGGTTTTGTCTAATTACGGGGGTAAAAAAAGTAAAATATTCCCAGGGAAGCTTTTTCATTTAATTTTTTTTGTTTTGTTTAGTTTAGCATCGGTGACGACCCTGTATAAATATTTTGTATTTCTTAAGAAATGGTATACCAAAAATATACAGCAACACCCATAAAATTCGCAGAAATGTACATATGTACCTACTTGTAAATGATATTCTTGTTTCTAGAGCCAAAAATTTAATTACAAACTTTTTAAAATTTTACTTTTGTCTTTAGGAAGCTTTTGGAGAAACTATATCGTTTTTATAGGAGCTTCAAATCAATAAATTAATATTTAATCATAAATATTTTCCGGTTGATTTATTCCATCGAAATGTTGATCATAATTTAGATTTAACAAAGATTTTATTTTCGTGATTTTCGTTGTTACAAATTTTAGTACAATATTTCAACAAACATGTGCTTGCATTTTAACTTTTTTCATCGTTATTAAACTATTAGTGAATTAGGTTTAACAATGAGGTTTAAAATTTATTATGTTAGAAAATCCGTCACCGGAGGCTTACTCCCTCAATAAATAAACAAATTAAAAGCTCAATAAATAATCTAGTAAGCTGTGGCAACATTTTGGTTTTTAGGTTTTATCATAGTATAATATCAAAGCAACCTTGATTATACAAGCCATAATCTAAAAAACGAAGCTTTTATAAGGGAATTAGAAACGAGGAAAAAACCAAAATTTCCATAGTAAAACACATAAAACATATGGGAAATCACTTTTTTCCTAAGACAAATTTGTAAATGAAAACGTTGCAAATTCTTAATTATGATTTCTGGAATATTTTCATAAATGTTTGAATTTCAACATATATAAATCTCGTTTAAGTAAATCGTTTTCATTTTCTAATGTAATAATCGATTTATTTAAACCAAAATATAAAAAAAGTTCATAACAACAGCTTTCTGGTCAAATTCAAAAGAAAAGCTTACTACAAATCGTGTGCATTTAGTCAATATACATAGATGGCAGTGGGTAGTAAACATTTTGAAAAATCGTAGCAAAAATTGCAACCTGGGGAAATTTGAGAAAAAAAATTGTAGGAAAAGCAAAACAAATTCAGAAAATATTTAGAACGTGTCATAATTATGTGATTAAATAATTTTTTTTCGTATTTCTCTGCCAACAATTATAGACATCTAACGTATACTAGAAAAACTAAAGATAAATTTAGCAAGTATTATTTTAAATTGTCAGAGCCAACTTTGATGTATTTTTCAAAATGAAAGTTTGAAAAATATATTTTAGAAATAATTTAATTTTAAAATTTCTGCAATTAATATTTACTTAATACCAATATACCCTTCTTGTATATTGCTGCTAAAGATATGTAGAACACTTTTGTATAAACATTTTGTAACATTTTTGCTGTTTTCATTGAAAAACTTGAAGCTAGAAAACACCATTTTTACTATGGGTTCCTAGGGAAATCAGTGAAAAGTTATACCACTAAAAAAGCTTCTAAAAAATACGTCATAATGATTATGGCTCTATACTCTAGAAGGCTCTGATAATATGCTAAAGCTTTTATTAGAAATATATTTCTGTGATCACAAGGAATAATCGCTTAAGTCGATTTAAGGTAAAAATTATTTTAAATATTTAAAGTTTTCTGTCTCTGCTCTAACTTCACTAAATTTTACTTAAGTGATAATGCTATACGGCCAAACCTGTGGTCGCAAATCGTTGATTTGTTGGAGTATCGCTTTACGGATTGAACCAAACTTTAAAGTAAAGCTTAGATTTGTGTAAATAGATGTATATGATGTTCCTAGAGCGTCTAAATCAATGATATTTTGAAACAATAAACATAAATGTTGTATAACAGAGCTCTTGTTAATATTTATGTATGCGAGTTGTATTGAATCACAAGAGCATTTTGTTTTGTGAATGCATAATCCAATTTTTCTTAATAAAGTTTTTGATGTGAAAACATCTTTAGCGGCAGGAGTAAGTAAAAAATTGTATAGAACTCGGGTTACGGAAACAAAAAAGCCGAACAAAAAATATTCCATGTAGGTATGTATGTGTATATATCGACAAGAACAATAAATAACTAAAACGTAAAATCAACGCAAAATCTACGCATACCTATGCAATATACAACATCATCCGGCATTTTAAAAACATCGTGAGCCGAATACAAAAAAAAAATTAAAAAAAATCCGCCTACTTTAATTTATTTGGTTGTAAAAATATTTTTTATATATGGCCGCAGCAGCAAGTGTTTTTGAAAATGAAAATTACAAGCAAAAGGACCACAAATTATGCTTGTGTAGTGTAATGCCGGCATTTCAAACCGTCAAATCAAATAATTCGTTATTCGTAAAAAATTTTATTAAAATTGATTTAATTTCATTCAAAAACTCCAATTTTACGGATTTTTGCTTGACGGCCGGCAAAACATAAAATTGGGGATTTTGAATAAAATTAAACTAATTTTAATAAAATTTTCTTAGAATAAGGTGGAACTTATAAATTAGAACTCTTTGTTAATAATTTTCATATTGCAAAGTGCACTTAGCCAAAAATTGAGTTTGACGGTTTTAAATGCCGGTTTTCCGTTTTGCATGCAGGACGATGTCTTAAGTGACTCAAAAAAATTAAATGGAAATAGCGAGCTGTGAAAACTGCATATATTTATACCTACATTGTGCTAAAATAATAATTGTAAAATTGTTTAATCGGGGCGCTTTGTTATTAGTATTTTGCCCTACCGCCTTTATAATTGCTATGAATTTACGGTTAACATTTCGCCCTAATAGAACCGCTTTAGTTAATTTATTTTAAATTGATCAATGACAAAGCGATGCATATTTGCTTTGTTTAGCGGGTTTGCCGTGACCATTTACTATTATGGACTCTTGAACAAGATTGCCGTGTATGATTAATGATATATTTTAAAGCATAGATGGCAAGTTTAGGTGATTAACTTAACAGAATTGTACTTTGCTCATGCTCAATTAATGTCAGTAAGGTTCGTCTTCCAAAATCAAAATCGAATAACTTATTGACTTTTTGAACCAAAAATTACCAAAAATTACTTAGCTTATACACTGAGCGAACATCAGCCGTCTTTGTGCAGGGGTTTCTCGGTCTCATCGAAATGGCTTGAAATGATTCAATAGATTTTGATACATAAAAGTTTTCACATAAATCTTTTGCAAGTTGAGGGTGAACTCGCTCGTTGTTTTTTTTCATTGTTTACCTTAATCAATTAACTATAATAAAGCTTTTTCTATATTTGAGCAAACATGAATATTTGACTTCAGCCAAATAATAAAATCATCTAAATTAGGACTTTTCACTTGTTTGATGATTACAATAAATTTAAAACTCAATTTAAATGCCATGATTTTACTTCTATGTTATAAAATCATCAAAATCACATTTGTAGATTCATTTCATAATTTAATGCTTTTAATTAAAATACAGTATTCTAATTCTTGATGCATTATTGATTTATTGATCTAGATTTTTGAACCTTTAAAATCGATTTTAGGTTCGAAAAAACATTTGTGTGTTATTCTCATAACTTAAGAATCAAACATTTACTTCCTGATCGGGCTGGGCTGTATGTCTCTAAAAACTTTACATCGATTTTATGAACTTTAACATATTAGTACTACCATCATACGAAAAAAATATTTAATCGGTTAAGTTCCAGATGTCGCATCGATCGTATTTAGCTATATGGTGCAAACCTTTGGTGCAACTTGAGCCTCTACCTCTTTCGAAACCAAATTACGAGACGCCGCTTGTTTCCGTAGCTCAACTTTCACGAACAGGTATTCTTCCTCAAATTTCTCACCATCAACAGAAGTATCATAATTTTGCAATGAATCTTGATAATCATTGAACTGAACGTAGAATTTTTCGAGCAATTCTATTCGGGCGATTAATTCCTCGTACGTTGTAACTTCAGTAATTCCCTTGACAAAGCGCCGTAATCTAGCTAACCCCTCAAAACAATTGCTCACTTTCTTTTGTAACCCCTCAATAATTTGAGCTTCTGTTGGCATTTTGTAAAGAAGAGGCCTTATCATCAGTAATTAATTCAACTTTCACAAGCAAATTGGCAATATGTTTTAATTATAAAATGGCGTTCAATAAACTTGATTGGTTGAAATGAATAACGCACCTTTGTACCACAATATTAATTTCGATATTTATCACAAAAAATGGCAGGCAGTATGAACGACGTGGCGTGTTAAATACAATATGGCGTCCAAGCGACTTGGTTGTTTGAAACGATTAACGCGTTATTGCACCCAAAAATGAAATAAATTGTACTCACGTATTTGTAGCACTTCACGGTGATTGCGATCCAATGTTCCCAGAAAATAGCTTAAAATTCTCCGTTATTGTGTGATCCGGCTCGAAGGACCTTATGGATAACTCAAAAACTAATAAAACTTTGTGAACTGTATTTCTGTATTTCTATGTGGTTGATGACAGACTGACTTTTTTATTTCTTTACAAGATATTTAACAATGTACATTATACAAGGCATTTTACACACAAGTTAAATTATATAAGGTAACATGACATTATGTGAGTGAAGTCTGCAGCGAAACATTAATATTTAAATGTGTTTACCTACACTATACATTTTATGAAAATGTTTTCGGCTTTTTATAGACAACATACTATTTGTAATGACATACTCATTATTTTCGATTTGGTAAATCAGAAAAATAATGGAGTCATACTCCTAATATATCTACCCAGTAAAAGTAGAAAACATCAATCCCCTCCCCCTTTTCTTTCCCGCAGAGTTAACACAAAGTGTATCGACTCTTAAAAAATTAGAAATCTCTTTGAGCTTTCGTGTTGGTAATTCGGTTTCGTACAGAAAAAGTAAGGTCTACACTCTACTCTTCAGGTAGCTTTAGAGTTGAATTTTTGTAGTTCGGTCGTAGCTACCTGAAGAGTAGACCTTACTTTTTCTGTACGAAACCGAATTACCAACACGAAAGCTCAAAGAGATTTCTAATTTTTTAAGAGTCGATACACTTTGTGTTAACTCTGCGGGAAAGAAAAGGGGGAGGGGATTGATGTTTTCTACTTTTACTGGGTAGATATATTAGGAGTATGACTACATTATTTTTCTGATTTACCAAATCGAAAATAATGAGTATGTCATTACAAATAGTATGTTGTCTATAAAAAGCCGAAAACATTTTCATAATATTCAGACAATTGGTTAAATTTCGTCATAACTATACATTTTGTAATCTTGGTGGTGTGACTGTACGTCAAAAAAAAAAAAAAATAGAAAAATTTGCTACGAATTAGACGTAACCACAATTGTTGTTGTATTTTTTGGTAAATTTACCAAAGCAATACACCTATTGATACATAATAAAATTTAAAATTGTTTAATCGGTATGCTTTCTTATTAGTATTGCCAAAACCAACACAAATGTCTTTATACAAGCCATATTATTTCCGTGACGCACGCATATTATTAAATCCAAAACCTACTATTTTCTGTAAGTGTTAGTGATATTTTATGCTGTTTTTGATACAAACTACAATTTAAAATCAAAGTGTGTAAAGATTTTACTGTAGTATGACGCTAATACTTACAGAAATAGTAGGTTTTATTTTGTGTTTGTATGGCAATAATATGGCTTGTATAAGACATTTGTGTTGGTTTTGGTATTGCTCATGCTGTTGGTGAGCTTGGTTATGGGGGGGGTTTCGCGCTACTGCCTTTCCAATTACAATGATTTTACGGCCAACATTGCGCCCAAATAGAACGCTCTATTTAATTGATTTTCAACTGATCACTGATAAAGCGATGCGATTTTGCTTTGTTCGGCGAGTTTGCCGTGACCATTTACTACTATGGAATATTGAACAAGATTGCTGTGTATGAGTAATGGTATATTTTAAAGCGTAAATGGCAGGTTTAGGTGATTAACTTAACATAACTGTACTTTGCTCATGCTCACTTAATATCAGTAAGGTTCGTCCTGCAAATTCAAAATAGAATAACTTATTGACTTTTTAAACTAAAAATGTAACTTTCTTTAAATACTGAGCGAACAACAGCCGTCTTTATGCAGGGATTTCTCAGCCTTATGGAAATGGCTTGAAATGATTTAATAGATATTTATACAAAAAAGTTTTCACATAAATCTTTTACGAGTTGAGGATGAACTCACTCGTTGTTTTTTCTCATTCCAAAGGAGGAAAGCAAAGAATAAAATATTGGTTTCGCGACTTCGCAATATTCTGCACGTAATACAGTAAAAGTACGAATTGGAATAAGTGGAATACATTTTCGACAGCATTCTTGGCCCTAATACGCAAAAGACCTTCAAATGTGGCGTCTTCTTAACTGTACTAGCTAAACAAAACCGTCGAAAACCAAATTTTTTGAAGGCAATAAAAACAATTTGTAATTTTTTAATTTCAACTGTATGTTTTATTTTATTTAAAATTTTCACTAATTATGTATTTTTATTTTTATAATTTAATAAATGATTGAATACATTATGTATTACTATTTTCTATTGAGCAAAAAACTGTTGAGGAATGAGAAAAGACAATTCTATTTTGGCGGTTCACATGGCCATTGAACTTTTGTATTTTGTTTTGGTCGCATAAACATTAAGTAAATCCAATGAAATCCATTTCAAAATAAAAGTAAGTTAAATATGCATATTAGTAGAATTTTTATTTTCATTTTCCTCCAAATTGGAAAATTTTATTTTTATGCCTTTTTGGTTGCTCGAGTTCGTCATTTTTTTGCTTTAAGCTAAAGCGTATAAATACTGTAATTATATATTTGGTAATGCGAGTGGTGTGCGCATAATATAATCAATGTGGACATTTCCCGTGAATAAACTTCGTAAAAAGTTTGTCAAGAACATTTTTTTCTTAATCCATATTTGAGATATTTTCATTAAAATTTCCATATGTAGCCGATTTCGTATTTCTATTTTCAGTTACATGGCCTATGAACGTCATTTTTTCGTTCTTTATTATTTGCATTAACCGCAACGTCACAATTGCCACAATTATACTGTTTAGTAACATTTTTACTCAAAACCCCTGTTAAGTAAAGTATTCGCTGTTGTCATCCAAAAATAAATCTTTTGCTGTTCAATATTTCAATATCGGGTTCTTCAGTTGTTTCGGATTCGGGATCACCCGTTTTCCTCCACAACGTCGGCGGTTGTATGAGGTAGTTGCTCGTAGAAATTAATTAAGTTGTTGGTAAGGGAGTCTTCATTGGAAGGAACATTGGAAGGAACTGTCTCTTGAAAGCATATTTCTTTTAAAATTTTTATAAACCTCGATGCTGATGGATTTTCCTTAGGTACATCTAGGTTCTGGAGACTATAACGGTCAGCAATAACTTTATTTACCATAACTGAAAACAAAATTCTCCCTTTTTTTAAAAAAAAAATATTGCACTGCCTTTTAATGACAAAATACAATAGAAACAGAAAAATGAGTTAACTTAACAACAAAAAATCGAATTTAATGAAAATCGCACTCTAAAAATCTAAAAAACTGCATTTCTAAAATCGAAATTTTAAAAATTTGGAAATCAACCTAAATAAAAAATGTAAAAGCAAATGTCGCAAATACTGAACTTAGGTCTCTTTACGCAGAAAATGAAATACTCAATTTTAAGCTTGTTTCAGCATAATTAAGCTTGCCCAAGAGGTGAGAAGTGATCGGATCTGCTAGTGTTGACTGTTGATAGTACTCAAATTTTTCTGAATTTTGTAGGTCAAAATGATGCGTGGACTAAAATGATCCATTCCTTAATTATGCACTGTAGAAAATTAAATAGTACCCTACTCAACTTCCAATAGAAAATAGATGTGTTTTATATCTTGTGGCGTAACGATGAAATTTATTTATTACAAATTATGCGAGATTTTTAGTGATTTCGTGATTTTCAAGGTAATTCTAGATTCTAGAATTTTTAGTTAATTCAAGATTTTCTTAAATATTGGAAATTTATTGAAAATTTCGAGATTTTTCTAGATTATGCATATTGAAATACTCGAAATTTGCAAGGCGTTGAGTTGAGAGATGTTATAGAATGATCAATCGTTCGATATTATCCATATTATGAATTTGGAGCTGAATAAGCATTGCACTGAGTTAGAGATACCAAGATGATGTTCTCAAAATTTGAGATATTGCGATTGTTTAATTAATCTAAATTTCGGATTTGAAAAGCGTTGAGTTGATTTTGATTACCAGCGAAGTTATTCCGAATTATTCAATATTCCCTAGATTATTCAACGTCTACTTTGTCGATATACTTAGCTTTATATGTATATCTTAATTTTTAAGATTATTTTGGAATTTAAAGTTTATTTAATTTTTTCGGGAATATGGACTATACATATAACTAAATCGCGTTTTCTGATGTTATGCGAAATTAATTTGTAAAGCGTTGATTGTTACAGAAATAGTAATACTAATAACCATATATGCACACAAATTTTGAAATTTTCAATATTTTGGGTATTTTTCGAGCTTTTTAAATTTTTCAGAATTTTCATCCATTAAATTGGAGAGAATGTCGAGTACACTTTCATAAACAATATTTTTGAGAATATTTGAGACATTCCGAAATCTTCGAAATAATTTTGAATTAATTCAGATATTGCAGAATTCTGTTGCTTAGTATCGCGATTTTTTCGATATTTTGCAGATTACACTTTGACGTTTAAATTATGATAATGATTGTGAAATTATCATAATCATAGTGTCTAGGAAATGCTGATTTTGGGGTTGTTCAAAAGAATATTTACGAATTATTTTCATATTTTGGAAATTTTTCGGTATTTAGATTTTTTTTAGAATCCCCTATTTTAGGGCTAGCCAGTAAAGGTTGAACATTTTTTAATATTGCATTGGGTTGCTTGACTACGGCTGTGAAGTTTATAACAATAACAAAAAATTGTACATGTATTGTTAATACACTGTAAAATTAGATTCTAATAAGAATTTTAAATAAAATAGTTTAAACAGAAAATATTGAGTAAAGCAAATTTACACACAAATACAAATTTAAAATGTAAACGCCACAATACACAAGCGATTAGCACTTGCCTAAAGAACGAAATGGCCAAAATGCTCAAAATAGATGGAAGAGACACATATCTTCTTAGAAATTCATTGAGATATTTTATTGTATCGAGTGTTCTATTAAATGGCCAATAACAAGGCATCGTAGAGTTTGTACCAGAATGCCACCATATATACTTGATAAGTTGTTGTTTTTTGCACGAAATGACCCATGTGCCATTTCCATATGCAGGGGAAGAGTAATTTTTTTACTTATAAATTCATTGAGATATTTTATTGTATCGAGTGTTCTATTAAATGGCCAATAACAAGGCATCGTAGAGTTTGTACCAGAATGCCACCATATACACTTGAGAAGTTGTTGTTTTTTGCACGAAATGGCCCATGTGCTATTTCCATATGGAGGGGAAGATTAATTTTTTTACTTATAAATTCATTGAGATATTTTATTGTATCGAGTGTTTTATTAAATGGCCAATAACAAGGCTTCGTAGAGTTTGTACCAGAATGCCACCATATACACTTGATAAGTTGTTGTTTTTTGCACGAAATGGCCCATGTGGCATTTGCATATGGAGGGGAAGAGCAATTTTTTTTCCTTGTTGCGAAAAGCAACAACTTACCAAGTGTATATGGTGGCATTCTGGTACAAACTCTACGATGTCTTGTTATTGGCCATTTAATAAAACACTCGATACAATAAAATATCTCCATGAAATTGTAAGAAAAAAAACTACTCTTCCCCTCCATATGGAAATGGCACATATAATAATTAAACTTATTTAATCCAATAAGAAAAAAAAATGTATTTTCTTGTTTGTCTCTTTCTAAAATTATATAGCTTTCTCAAGAATTTTTTGTTTAACAGTGTAATTAACTAACACATTATGTGATATTTAAAATTCTTATTGGATTCGTATATGTATATTTGTTATTTTTTGTTATAAACTTCACAGCCGTGCTTGACTTTGGTTTACTATATGTTAAAATTTTTCTAACAGGGCGAAATTTTCCAGAACTTTCAAGACTTTTCGAGGTTACCAGGTCATTTGGTTTATATCAAAGTTGCGAAATAAACGATGACATTTGGGCGTATTTTATTCGTACATTTATTTAGGCGAATTTAAATATAAAAATATTTTGAAAAATTCAAAACGATATCAGTATCGCCATCTAACACTTCACCGATGAACTTCACATGGAAGTACTATATGTATTTATACTATGACTTTAAATAATTACTTGTTTTTGAGAGCAAACTATTATATATTTTTAAGCCTCAATTAATTTTTTTGAAATTTTCCACATTTTATAAAAATATTATATTTTATTTAGAAAAGCGTTTAGTCTATATAGTAATTTGCAAAATGTTTGTTTTTACTAGGGTTTGAATATTTAAATATACATCATTACAATATATTGATAACTACGTACTTAACAAATAGCTCATTTGCTACCTTCATAATTGCATTTATCAGCATTATATCTAGATAAAAAGCATTTAAGAATGCTTATGCAAATTAAATTGATTTTTGATACTTAAAGGTGTAATAAATTACTGTTGTTATATATTGCATAATATTACAGATAATCTGTGTTTTAAAATATTTTTAGGAGCATGGCATTGTCTTGCTTCTAAATAATTCTATAAATTTTTTTGTCATCCTAAACTATTTCCGTTTCAGAATTTTTATTGTTATTAGGTTTAGTTATACATGCTACTACACTTTAAATCGCTTACAGATTATCTCTTAAGATTTCTTTTATATCAAAAGAGTTATGTTTCAGAAAGAAAGACAGTTTCTGATAATTAGATTTAAAAGCAATTAGATTATGTGTCTATAAAAAAATTTTGCGCAAGTTAAAATAATCCATCTAGAATTAAAATTAAATATTTAAACTATTAAGTAAGAAGCTTACAAGAAAAAATTACTCTATAGTAGAGAAATGAGATTTCTTGCTATGTTTAGGATTGCAAATTTTTTTTCGCTGAAAGCTCAGTACTCAATCAAACTGAAATAAATTAAGCATAATTTTTTTACGTGTCTTTTGAATCGGAAATATTTGAATATTTCGAGATAAAGTTTTTTTTTATTCTACAGCTTTCTGTAACATACCAAACCAATAAAACGATTAAAAAGTATTTATAACCTTAAAAAGTCGTTTACACATTACAATTCAAGAGAAGCTTTGATCTTAGATATTATAAATGCCTAATGAACAAAATTTGCATTCTGGCATCTCCTAGTAAGAATAAATTGTTATACACCTACCATAGATAGGTTTGTGAATTTTGAATTTTTAGTAAATTACTTTAAAACTTAGGTTTTGAAAAAATTTGAATTATTTATCGAAACTTTGAAAAGTTCTCTTAATTTGAACGATGAATAGAAATTTTGCAAAATTCTAAAAATTTCCTTGTCTTCTCTTTTAAAATTGTGAAATTTAAAAACATTTGTAAGTTTTTTATAGTATGATAAAAAAAGTTCAAAATTTAATTGATGTGATGTAATCTACCTTCTTATTGCAAAACCAAATTCAGAAGCTTTTCTCTCCCCTAAGCTACATAAATTCCCTTCCAATGTTTTGGTTATGGTTGGGCAAGAGAAGATCATGGTATTTAGAAGTTAAAAATTAACTGTTACTCAAAATCTACTCGTAAAAACAGATTAAATCTATTTCGTTAACACAAAAACGATAAAATATCAAATCTTTTATCTGTTTATTTAATAAACGTTCACGAAGCGTAATAATCGCTCAACCGAACACACAAAAAATAAAACCAAAATCAAATATAATCCGTACAGTGTATCAAATATTCATACATAATTTAAAGTTTTATAACTACTACCAGCTACTTAATTTTTCCAATCCAAAAATTTTAGATTCATATTCGTTAAAGTTACAGAACTAAGCAAGTATACAAGAAAATCTTTTTTTTTATTTTCTTTTTTTATTTAACTAACTAAATAACGAACTACCATTAAGATTTTCATCTGCATGGAAACTCTTTTTTATAGTTTGCCGTCTTGTCTTTTTTTTTTTTTGTATCCATCCCGTTTCTCTCCCTCTTTAGTTTAATAACAAAATAATGCCGATATCTTATTTTAGATGTTTTTTTTTATGTGCTTCCAAGAATGGTTAAAGTGGAATTTTTTTATTTCGTAAAATTTTCATTCACAAAATAATAAAATGAAAATGCTTGAACCAAACCTTTTTTTTTGTGTGTGTTTATTTCATCAAAAGTACAAAAAACTCATTTTTCATGTTAACACCTTATTCACATTCGGTTTTCTAAAAATACATATATTTTTGTTTTTATATTTTATCCACTAACCGCACACACTCACATATTATGTCGTGTGGATATCGCACCCTTGATTTTTATTTTGTTCGCTGCGAGTGTAGCACACGGCACTTTGATTTTCGTTATTTATGGTAGTTAACAAGTTTTAATATCCCTCATACTCGCCAAAACCGAAAATAACCATAATTTTGTTTACAAATCACTGTTTTGTGATGAAAATTAGTTTCGTCTAATATTTATATATCCTCATTTAGGTATGTAGGTATTATCAGAAAACTATTTTGGTATGGACATTAAATTTTATGAATGCTTTAAACGAGTTTTGAAATTATTTATATGCTCTCACTGGAATATTTGTATGATTCTATCGTGCCAATTATTTCAGTGCAAATTCATCTTTAAATAGCAATTTAATATAATTTTACTCTAGCTCTCTAGCTACTTAATGGGTTTCTTTAAATAAATTAGTTTTAAAGTTTTTGAGGTAATTTATCTTCACCCGTAATTAAAACTTCTCTCTACAATTGCATTATCTTGCTCCCAAAAATGTACTTTGTATTATGTAAAAATTCAAATTGTTGCCATTCATTGACTTTCCTTTGATAAAACTTTAGAGAGCGTCTAAAAGTTTTTCTTAAGTGAAAGCCGCCGAAAAGGAAACGGAAAGGTCATTATCGTTTCAAAAGAATTATGAACGAGGCGACTGGCAGATGCCAAAAACTTCTACAACATGCTTGTCTTGATGTAGTATACTTGCCGATGTCATTTGTCGAGTATCTTCTCCCACGACAAAAGCTTTTCCAAAGGCCGAGGTAAATTATTCGACAACATTGAAATCTTAGAATTATTGAACCTGGTTTCAAAATTGTTCAAAGCTTTGTAATATTGAAATGTATGTGAAATATTGCAAAATTTTTGATAAATCGAATTTACATACACCACCAAATAAATCGTGCATCATGTCACATGCAACATTATCAGTAACGTGAAAAGAAAAGATATCGAATTTTCTTTAACACCAGTTTTTTTAAGATTATTTGTACTCAAATCAAGTTCGTAATTATCCACGTTTCTTAAAAATTCAGAAAATTGGATTGAATATTCTAATCTTTCTTGAGAATCATGTTTATGTCTTTTGCAAATTCGGCAAAAATAATTACTTTGAAAAGAACATGAAAAACCTAAAATTGAATATAAACCCAGATTATCTCCTAATATCTGACTTAATAGAAAATAAATGTGATAGACACCATCTTTGGTTTCTAATTTTCTAAATCTTTAATTATGGTTATTAATTTATACAGTAATATTCAACAATAGACTTTATAAAACCTGCAGTGAACACATTGTTTAATTTTGAAATATTAAAGTTTGGTATTACTGGAAAACTGTAATATATGCCGCAAACAGAATGTTGTCCAGCGTGTGAACTTAAGGGATTATTAATCTCGAAATCGTTGAAATATAGAAAATATGGAAGGATAAGTTGATCTTTAAATTTAGACTCTTTTTTCTTTCCACAAAGAGCCATTTACAATATTATTATATCCGGTTTCCTACTCTAGTCTTTGAACATTTTTCAAAGTATCCTTCAGCACATTTTCCGATTCAAGGTATTTTTTTAATTTGGAACTTAATGTCTAATAAACACCCTTCCACTTTATTGGTCTCGATAATAGGCTGCGCTGATTGAACTATTTCAGTAAGTTCGTCACAAGGTCAGCTGATTCTAAATATTTTAGGAGTTTATATTCCGTTTTAATTTCAAATAAATGGATCTTCGAGCCGTTTAATTAAAAATTGTATCATAGATTGGTGGTCAAATCGCCTTCCGTTTGTGAAATAATGGATCTGTTCATAACCTCACTAATTGGTTTTGTAATATGTTGCGTGACTAACGCTTGGATGTCTAGAATGTGTTTATGATTTAAATTTGGAAGGCTGTGCAAACTCAAAGAAAATGTAAGAATGGGCTCCACAATTTTTGTAATGTATTCATTAAAACTGTCTTTATCAACTTTATGATTATCATTGCTTGTATAAATATTTATAGGTCTTGAAGAACTATTTTAATATAACTAGATTTTAAACTATTTGTATGCAATATTTGATTACGTAAAAAATTGTCGTTTTTAATACCAGATGTATCTTGTTCGTGTTTTACCAAATGCCGCTTAAAAGTATAAATATTTTGAAAGGTTTGTCTACAAGCTTTCTGAGCACATTTAAATTTAGAAATAGAAGGGGCGCCATTAAGACTTCAAATGTATAATCAGAGAGTTTGCTGCTAATTGTTTTATAAAATTTCGAATTGCAGGATAAATATTGTCTGATGGTATTTGGTAAAAATATTCTTGAATAAAAATCCGTACTAATTTGCTTATTGTGGAATACTGTAAATTAAAAACAAATTAAAGTTTCACGCAAATATCCAATGTTTTTGTAAATGTTGGTAGTTTGTATTTAACGCCATCACAAAATACGTAGAAATCCGTTAGTTTTTCTAAACTTTTACCAATCACAATAACCCATGGCTGCATTTTTGTTCTACTTTGGAGGCAAACATCACGGCATTGGTTTATTTTCGGTTGAATATAATTTATTGATGTAGCGTGAATCATAAAATCTTCTTTAGTATCAGAAATAGTTTGTTTAAATTTTCGGTTCAAACGTGGTGCTGGTATTAAAGAATGTAGCAGTAAGATTACAATACAAGACTTCCAGTCTGTAAGATTTAGAGAAAAACAGTTAAAACTACAACGTTTGTACAGTTTGTATAGTTAATATTTACCTGCATTAATGTCGGCCTTTAACCAATACGTCCAAATTTCTTAAGTTAAAAATAATTGACTTAGTTCTTTTAGTGAATAAAACCCTGATAAAAATCACTTTGATTAAAATAACTTATGTCGTATTACGTCGTACAGGTTTAAAATTTTATTTCTAATATTTACTGAGAGGAAGGGGAATATTAATATTAAATAATTGTCAGGACATTTAAATACTTCTATAGCAAACTATTTCACTAAATATTTGACTTTAGAGTTAAAGCTGAGAGGTTTAATTTTTTTAGTTTAAGCAAGAAATTGTCATTTACCAAATGATACCCCGAGCTATCGTTGTATCGGGGCCACTCCTTTAATATCGCAGACAAATCTTTTATATCCTCCCTTTTCATTAGTTTTGCTCGAAAGTTGCTGGATTAGCTCCATTTTACTTTGATCTCATCCTACGGTTCGCAATTATTTTGAAGCCAAACTTTAGTATCTTCCATTTCATCTGAAAAATGAAACCAATAAATATGACAATAAATTAAATTTGGTGAAACCTTGCCTAAGGGTTTCCTGCACGAAATTCCACTATTAGGTCTATGGTGCTTATCCAGAGCACGACGAACGCACTCACACACACATACATGCAACACAACAACCAAGCGTTCAAATAGGAGGAGTTTCGATTAATGATTTAGTGGAGCTGCCTTTGTTGAGGTTTTGGCTGGACTTAAATCTGGATTTTTTTTCCTTTTGGGCGATGAACGAAATATGTCTCCTGTAACAAATATGTTTGTATGTACTTATATTAATGATGGGTATAAATTTAATTTCACAAAATAAGCATGTATATAGTGAGTTACGGCAGTTTCAGATTTAAATTGCTTAGCGATTTCGGCTGATATCGCCGCCATATCATTTACACTAATCCGTCGTTTGGTTCTTATAAAATAATCAACTATCGTATGAACTAGCTCTTTCTGGTTTGCAGGAGATAATTTATCATCCATTTGTAATAAATGTTTACCAGTAATTGATTGTTTCAAAATATCAACAACAAGGTGGACGATTGTTAAACTCTAATAAATCTCCACTTGAATCTGATGCATCGCACTGATTTTGTCGTAACCCAGTATAATCTTTACAAACATACTTCGATTTTAAATTGTAGTTTTTATCAAAAATAGTAGAAAATATCACTAACACTTATAGAAATAGTACGATTTGGATTTAATAGTATGCGTGCGTCATAGACAAAATACCGCTTGTAAAACATTTTTGTTGGTTTTGCTAAGGTCGATTTTTTTTTTACTTTTCAAAATAGTTGGTTAGTTCATACCAGTCATTCTTAGACGTCAATAGATTCAATAAGACATGGAAACGTTAACTCAGTGTTTAAACTTATGACAGCTCAGTGTTTAAACTTATGATGTTTAAGTCTGAAAGTACTGCAATCGAAATTTGATAAAGGAGCGATGTGTAGTGGGTTTTTAAATTTTCTGATTGTATATTTTGGAATTTTTCGGTATTCCTCGTCAATAAAATGCTGGCAATTTACTGCGATTAGCGAATGGGTAATAAAATATCGAATGATTCAATGCACCTTGGGTATAGTAAATACACATAGGAGGACCAATCAATGCAATTACCATGCAGCTTATAAAGTACATAATATTAATCAGGCTCATGGCCATATTTAGGTGTGCCAGTTGGGCGATAATGGGTAATTCCAAAAGGTAGCTGAATAAACATATCAATAGACAAGCCATGAGAGTGAATTTGATCCCTAAACACAACGATGGTAGCAAAGACGATTTCAATAAAATAATAAAATTAGGAATTTGATTCGAATGATGTATTAAATTTAAGCACAACGAATACGCTGGCTCGAATCTTGGCTCCTTAAGCCACACTTTATTAAGTGCAGATTTCACTAGCAATGATTTGTAACAACTACATTATTATGGATATTAGTGCTAAAGATGGTAGAATAGTCATTATAATAACTATATATACTTAACTCGTATTATTAACTATAATTGTTTATGCTTCTAATAGTGTCTGTAAAAACTATAAATATTTTGCTTGTTTTAACTATGCAGGGATCACAGTGTACAAAACCTGCTCTGTGGGGGACAAAAAAGAATTAAAATGTGTTTCGGTAACGGGTTCAAACCATAATGCTGAGCATATTTTATAAAACTACATTCTTGGCCAAATTGAGTTATTGATGCCAATCGATATCTAATATCAAACTATATCATTTAAATTAAATTAAAAAAAATAATTAAAGCTAAATTGCTAAACACGAAATAAGAAAAACGGTTTTTATTTGTGGTGCAAAATACACTAATTTCAAAACTTTAACATCAATTTTCTCAAAATGCGTTTTCTGTAGGCTCGATCGAGAGACTGTCAAGCAGATTTAAAATTTAAATAAACTTCGAACGTATTGGAAGATGTCGAAGCACAGAACCGATTGCACTAACAAATTTTTACAGCATTCAAATAAAGATCTGTTTCTCAAATTTAAACCATTTTAATTGAAATTTCAATTATGTGTTGGTTCGTAGAAACATGATTTTCGATTTTCAATTTGTACCATTTAATTAGAGTCTTTCGAGGATTACTGTAAGATTTCAAATTTGATTTAAAACAACCAAAAAATGATTAAAAAATTCGAATTATAAAAATTTTGTGTCGTAGATTTAAATTTCTCTCGATAATGCGAAATTTTCAGCAGTAATCTCCCAAGGACATTGATAATTTCTCGAAATAATTTTATTATATTTTTCGAAAGCACGTTGCTTGATGTCAACCCGAAGCCGTAGGCTAAGGGCTGTTACCTAAAAGCAACTTAATTGAGGAAAATATAATAAAATTATGAGGTATTTATCAATGCTCTAGGAGTATTCGAAGAAAAATTGTTTGCAATTTGATTTTATTCTGTTTTTTTTTACATAAAATAGTTATTTTAATATGTGTACATAATATAGTATTTGCATATTGCCTTCCATATTACCTCATTAGATTACAGTATTTTTTGGCGTATTTTCCTCAATAATTTGATTTATTGATTCACCATTTTCGTGTCCAAATCGTGAAAGTGATATTTTGAACTAAAAGTGGTTGTAAAGTAATAAACAAAATATTTCATAACACAGAATTAGTTAAGGCTGCTAGATTATAAATTGTACTATGAAAGTGTCATTTTGAAACAGTATTTATTGTAAAATAAAATTATGAATTCTTTTCATCTAGTAGCCAGAGTATGTTTTGCTAAAATGGCAAGCCTATTAAATCGGTCAATTTTGCGTCACGTGTACGAAATATTCCAATTAAAACCATAATAACTGATAATTTCCCTAAAGAAGTTATCAGTCTAATGTTATTTTGATTAGTTTATTTCGTACACGTGACCCAAAATAGACTGATTTAACAGGTTTGCTGTTTAAGCAAAAAAAATTCAATTATGGGCATGTTTTTTTTTGATATCGAAGTAATCTGAGAAATAATTTAACTGTCAAAATACAGATACGCGTTTTTTCTTAGTATTCGAGGAAAAATGTACATATTTCTCTGTGTCGTTTTTTTTACGCTCGGATAATTTTAAAATTGAATCTTTTTTCTCTGGAAAAAAGTTCAGATTGTGGTTTGACAGACATTTATTTTAAATAAAAAGAACACGATAATATTTGTTTGGCAATCTTATGCTTGGGACATAACATCGGCAAAAAATACCATAGTATCATTTTCCAAATTCTCTACCAACCAAATCACTTTAATTGATATAAGCCCCGCCTACCTATTTCATACTTTAGTTGAAAAAATTCTAAAAAATGCTACTATGGTCTTTTTCTGATACTATGGTATTTTTTTCCGATGTTATGTCCTAAGCTTAAAACTGACGTTTAATTTCTACGACGCTAACAAAATTATCATTTATTATTCTCGGATACATCAGAGAAAATATTTATCCAATTCTACATATAGGTAATTTCGCTCCAAATATTAAAGTACATAATTGGAAATTTAAAAATCATCAAAAAGCGATGTTATTTCGGGAATGTTTAGGAATTGATGAAAATTCAGGTATTTTGCGATTTTAAAAGTTTATTTAACTGGTCAAATTTGGCTTAAAATCGAAAATTCTACTATTCTGAAATTTTAATGGCGAAATAGGTGATCCGTTATCTTGGAGCAGCCGCCATATTGGATGATTGTGACGTCACTCAACTTGTCGTTTTCTACTCGGCAATTCCTTTCATTTGATACCAATATCAAGGGCACTGTAAAGAAAAAGGTAATCCACCATCTTTGGGCCGCGGCCATTTTCAACTTGTTCCAATATTGGGTTATTTTTTTAACATATTGTAAATATTGACTAAATTATTTTTTCTATTTTTAATAAAAAATTCTGGCTTCTGAGATGACAAATGCAAATGGGTGTCAGATCCTCAATGGTCTGTACGGTGCAGGTTTTAACAATTTTTTTGTATTGTACTATATTTACAGAACTTTCTAGCAGGTTCCAAAAGCTGTAATGGATCCCCAGATTATAACGTTTAGGGAATGTTTTATTGTCGGCAAAACAATGTGTCGAATATTTTTCTCCTATTCGTCGCCGAACTGTCGGGCCCGAATGCTTCCGGCGGGCCCAAATAAATTAAATTTGGACTCGTCCGAAAATACTTCTCTCCGCCAGTCCTCGGATGTCCAATTTTTCCGGTTATTTGCAAATTTTAATCTTTGAGCTCATTTTTAGGGTAAGGAGCGGTTTTTTCGCCGGTCGAAAATCGTTCAAACTTAGTTCGTTTAATCTTCTCTGTCTAGTTGTTGCTAGAAGGTCTCTTCTTAGCTCAGCAGCAGTATTGAATCTGTTGATCCTTACCGTTAATCGATTTAATACTCGATCTCCGAGGTCAGTCTTTCTCGCAAATTTTGGTTTTCACAATATCACTTTAAAAAACGTCTTACTCCGGATTCAATACAATTGATAATTTCCGCTATTTTCACATTTGTGTATTACTTCGGTCTAAAAAGACCAAAGTATTGAAATCCTGTCAAAAATGACGAAAAATTTGGTTGGTCCAAAATCACTTTTCTCGACGTTTTGAAAGTCCCTGAGTCTGAAAATGCAAAAAAAAAAATGTCCGTTCGTCTGTCTGGATGTCTGGACTCATGGTATCTCGAGAACGGCTTGTCCGATTTGGATTTTTTTTTCGCCAATCTGTTTCTATGGTCAAGGCGGAGATTTGGAAAGCTTTTGGAGACTGTACGTCAAGGGGGTGGGGTACCTGCCATACAAATTGACCCAAAATACATGCTTTTATTTACGATTTTTTATATATGCTTATTTGATTATTGGATTGGGCATTGAATTGGGAATTGATTTGAAGGTTAAATTAGGGGTCAATTTGCGCGTTGAGTTGGAGTTGAGTTGGGGTTGGATTTGGGTGTAGTGAATAGTTGACACATTTTTTATATGATGGAACTTGCCTATTTATCAACCGATTATTATGAAATTCGACATGTGTGTTGAAAATGGGATTCTAAAATGAGTCTTGGATGAAGTTCTAGAATATGGCCAAGAATGATGGAACTTGACTATTTCTCATCACATTTGCGTTGAAAATGGGATTCTAAAACTGTTTTGGATGAAGTTCTGCAATATGGCCAAGTATGATGGAACTTGTCTATTTCTCAACCGATTATTATGAAATTTGATATGTGTGTTAGAAATCGGATTCTAATATGAGTTTTGGATGAAGTTCTGGAATACGGTCAAGTAGGATGGAACTTGCCCATTTCTCAACCGATTACGTTGAAATTCGACATTTGTATTGGAAATGGGATTCTAAAATGTTTTTTGGATGAAGTTCTGGGATTTTGAAACGATTTCTGGATGAACTTCTGGAATATGGCCAAGTATGATTTAACTTGTCTGTGTCTCAACCGATTATTATGGAATTTGATTTGTGTGTTAGAAATGGGATTCTAAAATGAGTTTTGGATAAGGTTCTGGAATATGGCCAAGTATGATGAAACTTGCCCATTTCTCAACCGATTACGATGAGATTCAGCATTTGTATTAGAAATGGGATTCTAAAATGTTTTTTGGATGAAGTTCTGAAATATGGCCAAGTATGATAGAACTTGTCTATTTCTCAACCGATTATTACGAACTTTGATTTGTGTTTTAGAAATGGGATTCTAAAATGAGTTTTGGATGAGGTTCTAGAATATGGCCAAGTATGATGGAACTTGCCCATTTCTCAACCAACTATGATGAAATTCGACATGTGTATTGGAAATGGGAATCCAAAATGAGTTTTGGATGAAGTTCTGGAATCTGGCCAAGTATGATAGAACTCGCCTATTTCTCAAAGGATTATTATGAAATTTTACATGTGTGCTAGAAATGACGATTCTAAAATGAGTTTTGGATGAAGTTCTGGAATATGGCCAAGTATGATGGAACTTGGCTATTTCTCAACCGATTATGTTGAAATTCGACATGTGTAATGGAAATGGGATTCTAAATTGAGTTTTGTATCAGGTTCTAGAATATGGCCAAGTATGATGGAACTTGCTTATTTCTCAACCGATTATTATGAAATTCGACATGTGTATTGGAAATGGAATTCTAAAATGATTTTTGGACGAAGTTCAGGAATATGGCCAATTATGATGGAACTTGGCTATTTCTTAACCGATTATAATGAAATATTGGATATGTGTGTTGGAAGATTCTAAAATGAGTTTTTGAATAAATTTCTGTAATATGGTCAGTTAAACGGTTAGAAGTATCAGTATAATTTGTTATACTACTTTCGGTATAAAGTTCTAGAATACGATTTTTCGTTTTAAATTGGATGCCTGTACCCACTGACGCTTTTGACCTGTTTGGCTGTTGTTGTATAAGTAAATATATGTTGGTTAAAATAGAAATCATTAATGTCAAAACTGTGACACCAACTTTATGACATTATTGAAGATGCCAAAGACCGAAGTTCTGATCCCCTCGGGAGGTTTCAGCCCTTTAAATTTTTTTAGCATGAAATTGCAAAATGTTTGCTTTTTCGTCAATATTTAGTTTACTACGACCCATTGTAAAATTTACTCTTTTATGGATTCATTGGAACTAACAATATATGTATATCTCGATTACCACTATAAATTATTTCACAACAATTAAAATACCAAAGAAAAATAAATGAGCGAAAAAACAAAAACTTAGAATAAACAAAAGAGACAAAGTGAAAATAAACCAATTTGTACACTTTTATTGCGCTGGGTGTATAGATAAAATTGCATCAGAAATTTATTTATTTATTTATTTATTTTTATTTTATTTTTATTTATTTCATTACAAAAATTATAACTATAACACATATACATATCATATAATTACGAAAAAAAATTGAAATAAATAAGGAAGTGCCTTTTGACCCACAAGGTCAATAGCAGGCATCCCTTTAACTAATAATAATAAAATAATAAAATACAATAATTGGAATAATAATACATAACAATAATAATACATAACAATTTAAAAAGATTTGTTAAAAAAAAAAAAAAAAATCAGTTTTAAATTATTGAACCCCTCATTTCAAAGACAACATCATTTCCTATTCATGCAAAAATTTACCTATCCTCAAATAATTAGCATACAAAATTATAAGTGAAAAATTAAATGTTAGAAGGTTCTTAGGCTTGTGGTTTTATTAATATTTAAAATATCTCTGGATAAAGCCTATTTATTTATTTTATTGACGTTTCGGACGTATATCACATCCATTATCAAACTCTAAAAAAAAAAGAAGAACAATCTTCCTTAGAGATAACAACTTATGGTTGGTACAAAAAACCTTAAAAATATTTGTTAACAACTTACAATAAATGTTGGTATAATTAGTTTTCTAAAACTAATTATACCAACATTTATTGTAAGTTGTTAACAAATATTTTTACGGTTTTTTGTACCAACCATAAGTTGTTAATCTCTAAGGAAGATTGTTCTTCTTTTTTTTTAGAGTTTGATAATGGATGTGATATACGTCCAAAACGTCACAAATAATATGTAATTATTTATAAAATAAATAAATAGGCTTTATCCAGAGATATTTTAAATATTAAGAAAAATTAAATAATGATTCTAAACAAAAAATCAATATTACTAAATTGGACTAGCCAAACTTTCAAACTTGCCAGGAATTTAGATTTAGAATTCAAGCTACGGATATCAATCGGAAGTTTATTAAAGATGGTTGGAGCAGTTACTAAAAAATAATTATAAAAATGCTTTTTGCAAAATTTTGGAACGCTTCTGAAATGCATGACATTTTTACGCATGACAACTCAAATAACGATTGCCATTAATTCCACAATATTTATTCATAACCATAAAAACATAAAGATGTTTCAATGGAAGAAGTCTACTGCTCAAGAATAATGACCAAGAAGGGCTACGTTTATTCTTGAAATGCATTAATCTAACTACATGCTTTTGAGCTACTACTAATGGTCTGATCGTCTCAAAATATGTACCACCCCAACAACAAATACCATAACGCAGTCTGGACTCAATTAACGCGAGATAAAATATTTTAAGAATACCAGGTGGACAGTGTGACCGCAGTAGATACATTTGCCTAATACCAGAATGCAGAGAGTTTGACAATTCAAACATATGATGCTTCCAGTCTAATCTACAATCAATGTTTAGGCCCAAATATTTAATGTTAGCAACAGATTTAATAGGCAAGCATTTATTAATGTACGGGCCATTCTTAGGGCAATGCTGGTCGTGATAAACTACGTCATTATTAAACGAACCATTATAGCTTGACGAACCTATAATAGCTTGTGCGCCGCGAACCAATTGGACAGAATTTTTAAATCGTGATTAATTTTTGATACTGCAGAAGTATAATCACAACTATTGTATGCAAACGCTAGATCATCAGCAAAGGCAATAACTTTACCTTTAAAATTTTGTTTAAATATAGAATTAATGTAAATTAAAAATAAAATTAGTCCAAGTACAGATCCTTGGGGGACACCCGCTTGTAGCACCGATAAGTCACTGAAACTATTTTTACAAGTAACCCTTTGCGATCGATTAGTTATGAATGACTTGAACCAGTTGAATATGCAACCTCGAAAACCAACATTCATCAGCTTATCCAAAAGGATACCATGATCTACCATATCAAAAGCACATTCACAAACAGGCCGGCTACTGTACTAGAATTATTAATACCTTCATGAAGTGGATTCATAAGTTCGATCAAAGCATCGTCTGTACCCAAACCAGAACGAAAACCAAATTGACATTTACTGAAATAGTTAAAGCTATTCAGAAATTCTGTCATTCATAATTTAACTGCTTTTTCAAAAATCTTGGAAATAACAGAAAGGATGGATATTGGTCTATAGTTACTCAACAACAGACGATCGCCCTTCTTAAAGAGAGGAATAACCGTGGCAATTTTCAGTGATTCCGGAAATGTACCTTCGGTTATACTACGGTTAAACAATGCACTTAAAATGTCAACAATGTTGAAGCTAATCCTTTTAATAATTGCACTACTAAAACCAAACAAATCTGTAGAATGTTTATCCTCAAGGGAATTGATAATGAAAAATAATTCCATGGAAGAAAGAAAAAATTTATGTTGGGGCTCAAATCAAGTATAACGGAGTTATCAATTAATTGTAAATTATTGTTAAATTCCAGACGCGCTTTTGAAAATATATCACAAAAGTAATTGTTAAAACAATTAGCAATGTCTGCTGAGGATGAGAGCTTATAATTTTGTTCGTCTAATATTTCATTAATTTCATTATTTGAAGTACCTTTGTTAAGTATTTCATTCAATAAGGACCATTGCTGCTTACTATTATTACCTGCTTTTTGGAATTTACTCAAATAATATTTATGTATTTTTAGTTTCTTTAATAACCTGATTCAGATTTTTGGCAAACTGTTGAAAATGATTTTTCAAAATTAAATTATTGGGTTGTTTTTTTACTTTTCTACTGATTTTATTTTTTTTTATTACCTTCTTGATCAACGAATAGTTCATCGAAGGTTTCAATCTATGAAATTTCCTAGGTGGTTTAATAAAAAATTTACTTTGGGATATGTAGTGAATGAGTTTAGCAATAAACAAATCAAAAGCTTCTGAAATATTAACTGTAGATAATACAGCGTTCCAAGACTCTACTAATAACATATCGTTTAAAAGTTCAAAATTTAACCGAAATTGATGATTAACTCCAGACCTCTTGATTCGGGAGACAAAGTTTTCATTAAACATCAAGTTGACAAAAACGGCGCAATGATCAGTAATGCATAAATGTTCAACTAAAGAATTTATCGCAACATTAGAGAGTCTGTAAAAAACATGGTCAATACACGATGAAGATAAGCTAGAAATTCTAGTCGGAACATTTACCTCAGAGACTAAACCATTACTTGACATTAAAAATGTATACTCATCAATTAGCAAAGAATTGTTTAGAAGGTTAATATTAAAATCACCCAAAACTATAAATTATTACATTTTATTTTAATAAGGAATAAACTGAATTCTTCCAGAAACAACTCAGCGTCATATGATTGAAACCTGTAAACACATACAACCGTTACTTTGAAATTTGAAAAAAATACATCAACCAGTAATAAATCAGCTGACCTTAAATTGAAATTACTATTCACTTTAACATTTAAATTCATATCAACATACATCAAATGCCCCTCATGGTTTTATAGATTTTTAAATCGTCCGCGTACATAAGAACATCTGAGTTAGACAGGTAACCAATCACGGCATTCACAAAAATATTAAAAAGGAGTGGTTCCAGGCAGCGGCGTAGCGAAGGGGGTTGCATGGGGGGGGGGGGGGCGTTGAACCCTCTAAGAAGTTCAGGCGCCTTAAGAATTACCTAAGAAACACAATCGGTGGGAAGCGACTAAATGGATTGGCATCATTAAATATTCGTAGAGAGGTGGTTATATAAATAGACTGTGTCCTCGATGAATTGGTCTTAGTGTCACGACGAATCTATATAAAACTATAAAAAACTAATAAAAAATTGAATTCAAATAAATTCGAATGCATTATTTTCTTATAGACATTTTTTTGGCAATCTTGGAATATTCCAGACGATGCTAAAAACGTTCTGGAAATCGAGTTCTTGATTTTAGCATACTGCTTTCGACCAGTCATTTATGATCGCATCCATTGCACTGGCATATAATTTGAATCTAATTGATAGAGTTTATTAATTAACAAATCGTGATCTACCTTATCAAAGGCCTTACTTAAATCTCTATACAATACATCCGTTTGGAAACCTAACTCAGTGCCTCTGAAACATAATTATTACAGATCGTGAGATTTGTAACTCCGGCCCCATTTTTACAAACTAGCTGATTTAAAGCTATTAAAACCTCCTGATATGTTAAGGTTAAGTTCGAGCTAATACTTATCTTATCACAACTAACCGAAGAGCAACTTGTGTAATTCTTAGTATATAATCTCTACTTGCTACTTGGTTACCATTTGAAACTATAACGCATTTAGATGCATTTGAACAGGATATCCACCAGATTTCTTTTTGTGCTCCATATAACACCAGAACCGCCTATTGTCGTTTGTTATGTCATTTTCGATCTGCAGGACATAGCAAATATATAAAAACTTGTTCAATATATTAAATTCCGTTCGGGCATTCGTAGATTGCTATATAACCGGTAGTTTAAATCAGATGGACTCGATTTAAATATGTTACGCAATTTATTCTTTCGATTTTTCAAATTTGTGAGTGATCTATTATACCATGGTTCACATTTAATTTTCCCGGTCGATTTACGTGGAATGAATTGATCAAATGCGACATTTAAGATACGAGTACGATAAAAGTTATCCGTACCACAATCGACGTTGCTTGGAAACAGTAAATTGTCCCAGTCCACCCCATCAAGAAAATTCCTCAGGTTAACATAATCTCCATTTCTAAAATCTAAATAAGAAGACATTAACAATTGAAACAAAAGGTAAAATAATCGCTAAAACAAATACAAAAAGTTACATCTAATGTAAGAGGTGTGTGATTTATACTCCCAAAATTATATATTTTTGCATGATGAAACTTTTATGTTCATATATCCATTGAGCAGAACACCAAATCTAGTAGTCGGCAATTTCCATTAAGTAATACATACAATTATGTACATTGGCGTGATGATCATATAACTCGGTTGCAGCAGATGATGAAATATGTATATAGTACGCATAATAATATTTGTTGTGAGAAGTGAGAACCATTGGATTCTCAAAACTAATAATTCAGGTTCATTCGTATAAAACAAAGATTCACATCTTAATTGACTTGAGACTCCAATTATTATTGTACCACCCAAACGATTAATGTTATCACCTTCGTATCTGTTCCGACGAAAAACTTCATACGAATTTGGAATATACTCCTCCGATTTAAAAGACTGGCTCAGCCAAGCCTCAGTTATGATGATATTGTCATATTCCTCATCAGAAGCATTGAGGAATAAGTCTCTCGATTTAGAACGATGTGGTAATATAATGACAACAGATAAGTAAAAGTCCGCAGGCTGGTAATGACTGATTTGGTGATATTGATTGCTTTGTTGATTTTGTAGTTTTGTATACAGCTGCAAGTAGCGAAACTGTATTGTCATTTTTTGAACTGGATTTTCTGGTAAAAGGCCTAATTAAAACACCTTTTAACCAGAACGTAGGCGATATAATAAGTGACACTCAACGGCTTCCATCCCCTCCAATTTTGATCGTACATAGTCAACCAAAGCTTCACTTCAGTGTTTGGGTTTAATCTACCCACACATATAAATGTTTAAGATCTTGTACATTAACCGGTTGCAGCAACACGACAGCATCACCAACTCCAAGAACTTCTGAAACGACATTATTAAACTAGTACTGTCACATTTTTTACTGGTTGCTGCGTCGGATGGAAACTTCATGTTTAATAATTGCTTAGGCTGTGCTTCAATAGATGTTTTTTATAAGTTCACTCATTACCGAAAACAATTCGAATAGGTTGATCATGTTGTCGGATAAATCATCTAGTTTTTGCAATACAACAAAAATTGTTAATTCACTGCAAGCAGTGCAAAACCATCGTAATTGTTTGGATTTCGTCAGTTGATTAAAAGTGGTGGTGCTAGCGTATTTAAGATGAAGAGCTTGCATTATAATAGTCTAAAATAAATTAATAAATAACCGTATATTAGCACAATTTGTTAATATTTAAATAAGATAATAGAATGAAAAGTGTCCGTTATAAATGTATGTTATAAGATCAATTATAGAATAGACAAATTTAGAAGATTTTGTATTATTATTATTATGCGCACACGAAAAGTTAGTCAATTTTAAGATGCTGATGATTAAATAAATAACAGATAATGAAGTTTCTGACATACTTCGTTATACCTGCCTATGCTTGGAAGCATTCTTTTTAAAGGTGTCTGTTAAAATAATTTAAAAAAAACGAAACCTTTGTGGACTGTAAAGATCATTAGGTCAACTAAATATTTTCAGAAAAGATCTCAGTCAAATTTAAAAGTTAGGAGAGAGGATTCATTTTTTTTTTCAAAGAAACGTTTTTTACAAAAAGAGGTATTCCTGGTTAAGGATGCGGTTTATGTCCTGTTTGTAAATTACTTATAAGTGAAATATATTCTAATAATGAATTATATTAATTTCATAAATTGTGATGCACATTATTAAAAATAACAATCTTCCATACAAAACCTACTCTTTTTAAATTATTTATTGTACATAATTAATAAAATATTCATTAATTCCAAAATATAATTAAATTATAGGCTTATTTGCCACCTAAATAATACTGATGAGTATTTTGTGTATAATGATGCTAATTAAATTAAATACTTCCAAAAAAAAAAAATGTTCGATTATTCAATGGAAATAAAAAAATACTAAAGCATCTCGCCATCTGTTGAAATTCACATGAACAAAATCAACACTACTATATACTATATATACATAGTTTTGTATTAATTTATATTTAGATATACAAACCAGAACAATACAAGACACAAGACCATCATTAGCCTTAATTTTTTCTAAAAATATCCTTAATAATAAATTCGTATATATTTAATGAAATTCAAATTAATAATATCAAACATGTCGGTCTGAATTTCTAAAAATAGATTTAACAAGCACCACACACACAACAAAAAAAAATGCTCCGATAGACAAAAAAGAATAAACGAAAGTTCCGCCAACCCAGATTATAATCAACGCTTATCGAGACTAAAAAACTTAAAGTTCCTTTTTGCTTTTTGTTTGTTTTAGTGTAACATATATAATTGGTTTTTTATTTAAATTTCATCCTTATTTAAATATTTTTTTGTTTTTTTTTGATTCTGCAAACAGTTTCGCATAGTATTTATGGTGCAGATCTAAACCATTTTCGGACACAAAGCTCTCAGCTACACACTATAAATTCATATAAACAAACACTAAATTCGAATCATTACTAAAAAATATTTTTATCCGCATTCGTAAAAACAAGGCGAATCGATAAATTCGTTAGACCGAAACATTATTTGTTCAACATTTTTATTTCCAGAATAGAATTTGCTTTTTTCTTTTACTCTAATCTAACTTGAGAAACTTGTATATTTCACGGTTCTAAAAATAACCAAGTTATTTTGTTATTCTTCCTAAAGCTATATATATATAATACTTTTATAATAATAATTTATACGTAAACTGCGGCTGATTTGTTTGGTGTGTACACACACACACTACATACGTATATAAACATAAATGATTAATTAAAAAATTGTTTACCTGTAATTAGAGAAATTATGTATTTTATGTATAAATTTAACGCCAATCGATAAAAGCTCTACACAATTAATATGTAACAAAGCGCGCTTCTAGGATATAAAAATATTTTGTAATTTGATAAAAATTCAACAAAAAGTTTTAACCTTGACTGAAAGCTTTTTCACATTTTCTTCACTGTTTTCAACCTTAAATTGTAAATTTTATATAAAAATTATTCATAACTTGTTAACAGCTATATACGTACATACTTCTATACAAATCACAGATTATACATGATTATAATATTATGTATGTATGTACTCGTATATATTGTAAGAATAAGAGAAAAGTTTGAAATTAATTAAAAATTTATTAAAACAAGAATTAAAAATATAATTAATACATAAATTAAAACTTAAAACTTGTAATATGTACACGCGCTGTTATTAAGATATCGGAAGTATATCAAATTTACGGTTATTATTAGTATCTACAAAAATAAATTGTGATAATTAGAAAGCTTAAAACTTTGGGACTGTTGAATTTTTTTAATTAAATCCCAAACCACTGGAATTTGTGTATATACAATTTATAGATACATTAGAATCGACATCTGATTTAATCTTCGATTTTTTTCTTCTAAACTAAGACGCTAAAAAATTTGAACTGGAAATAATTCTTTATGTTTTGAGTAGGCAGTATTAAGGAGCATCTCTGATAAATACCTCTTTACTAAATAAAGTAATCAATGTTAATTAACAATTCAGTCGCTATAGCCTGATGAGATTGACTGGAAAATAATTAAATTTTTCGTGTTTTTTATTCAGATCGAAACTGAAATTGTAATTCTTAATAATTTCGCTCTTCGTTAAAAATTATCTGGTTATTTACCAGAAGAACTTTAAATTTAAAACTAATTTTTTGAGCTCTGAATTGTCTATCTCGTGAGAACATCTTATGCTAGTTTTTTTATGTTTTAATAAAATAAAGTAACTCTGCTTACAATTACAATTACAATTCCTGTTGAGCCCGGTCCTAAAATAATGACAAAACATTTGTATTTAATTTTCCGTTGAATTTTTGGATAACGGGACTCAATTTAATTTTCCGTTGATTTTTTGAGGGCCCTTATTTTAGTTGTGGTAATAACGCCTGCCACAAAACTGAAATCAATTAACGGGGCTCAAGAAACCAACGGAAAATTAAAAAAATAATTCATAGACATGTTTATAAATGAATAAATATTTCGTAAATTACTACTTTAAGGGAATTAATATTATCAATCTATTTAGACATACGAAAGAGTAACAGAATATTCTTATAAACCTAATTTTTTCGTAACGTTTTTATAAAACTGTTGAAAGTTATTTTAATACACAATTTGTAAATTGTTACAACAATTCTAGTAATTTGTTGAAAATAATAAATTGTATTAAATTTATAATATATAAAGTGTTAATCTTGAGACAGAGTATAGTACAGTGAGTTAACTAATAAAACATTTTGAAACATTTTAAAGTGAACCGGGTTTGGCTTTAAAGATTGTTTGTTTTTAACAGATATTAAAGTAAAAGTTAAAAATGCCTTTCAAACGGTTTGTCCTGGCCAAATCACAAATTGATAAAATCCAACATGTTGTGATTAAAAATATTAGTGATTTGAACAATATGGATTTGAACAATTTGTTCAATCTACAATTATTTTACATTTTAAGTAAAAATATTGAAAGTTTAAAAAATAAAGGCCAATGTCGACGGAAACTCCAAAAACTTTTTAAATCGAAGCATTTCATTGAAAGTCTAAAGAGGAAAATTGCTAATATTGGTTCTACAACTAATAAAGCAACTTTTAACGAATTTTCGGATGATTTATTCAATGAGCAATTTAATGAAAATGTTACAGCTCAATCTAATCAAAATTCCTCCGTCATATCAGCAGTTATGTCTGCGACGATGATGTTTTTGAAACCATCCGACCTAAAAATGTTCAAGCGGCGGTCAGTAACAGCAAAGTCTTCAAATATTTCTTTGATTGCCTCAACTCGAAAACAAAATATGAAAAAAATCCATTTAGAAGTGCCTTTATTATGAACAATCAAGTTGATACATTTCTGGAATTCATGGTAAATTATATTTCAAATAACGCGTTAGTAAACAAACAAATTGTTTTAAGGGTTTAATTCAGACCATACGAGCCATTCAAACAGTTTCTAAAAATATATTGTCGGAAAATATTGGAGTTGACTACATTTTAACGTCAAGGTATAATTAAGATTTAGGCTGCGGTCGAATTCTCGAGAAAATCCGCAAAATTCGGTAAATGCATTTACCTTTTTTTGATGGAGAGTAAACGAAATAAAAAAAGGTAAATGGTTCACGTTTAGATACTTCATTCTTTATTGTTATAACAAATGAACGAGTAAAAAATAGAAAAAAATGCGTAATTAAAAAAAAAAACGAACATTAAAAATCTATATTTACCGAAGTAAATGATTTACCCGAGAATTCGACCGCAGCCCTAGTCGAGAATTTATTTGCCCAAATCAGAGCGATTATCGTATATACGTCCATACATGAATTTAATCATTTAGCATTTTATCAAAACTGATGAAATTTTGGAGGCTCCATCGGAATATTTGATCAGTAACAAAAATTACTTAAGGCACCGACTGATTATTATTTCAAAATTCCAAAGAACAAATTTATTTATTTTCCAGAATGTTTTCAGAGCGCGCAAAAATGAAAGATTTGAAGAAGAATATTGTCCAACTTTGTATTGTTAATACGAGCGTTACCTGCAAAGATATGTATGTATGTCGAACAAAATCCATGTCGTGAGCATAATAAGGCAGCTTTAAATTTCATGATTTTAGAATTAATCAGGAAACATTGTACATGGTTAGCTGAAAAACACATACAAACAAATTATAAAAACGTGCGAAATCCGAATTGGCGAATACTATTGCAAGGCAAATTATAAACGTGTAATACAATTATTTCTCGAACTTCAGTTTCTTTGAATATCATACGGTAAGTTTTTAAAATTTGTTTGAATTTGAATTTTATCTTTTATAAATTAATATGTTTTGAAACTCTATAATTATAAAACTTGAAAAGTTAATTGAACAAAACATCAAAATTAGACGATTATGTAAATACAAAGTAAATACACACCCCAATGGTATTTTGAATTTGATTTTAAAACGAACTTCATCCAATGAGGTACTTGCCCAAATATCGATTTTAGTTCATTTTTCCCCACGCTTGGGCAGCGCTGACTACTTTTTTTTTTTTTACATGCAAAAACAAGTAAAATCATGTTTACAAATACAAGTTTCTTGTCTAAATTAGTGGATGTCCCCCTACTTTTTTTTTATGATTAATAAAGATGAGTATGTTGCGATTAATAATAAATATCAAATTTTAAAATTAATTTAGTCGAAATTAATAATTTAATGCAACATTCAAACACATGTTTAATCATATAAAACTACATACGAAATATTTTAGCCGTCAGTCAGCAAGCGTTGCAATTATATTTGGGAAAATCACTAATAAACATAATCCTATTATTAGTGCAACTTTGTTTGTATTTGTGTCGATATTTTTTTATTTTCTATTTGATGCAAAACCAACATTAATGTACTACAAGCCTGATGGCCGGTCTCCACTTGTGTATTTTTCTTTTGACAAAAAATAAATGACATTCGGCTCATGACATTTTTTCTACAACTACCCAAGTATTTTTATATCCGACAATTTTTGGATTTTTCTGACACTTTGCTGATTTCATCACCGACTTTTTTCCGAAATAATGTCCAACTTATTCTAAGATTTACTATGAAAGTTGGCCACAAAAATCGGAAAATGATGACAAAAAAAGTGAGGTTGTCGCACAAAAAAATGGGCGGGGCTTATAATATAAATTTTGGCGGGGAAATTTCACTTTTATATACATACATACAAACATGGCTACATAAAAAAAATTTTTTTTTTTATTTTAAAATTTTATTTAACATAATTTTTTTTTTTTATTTACAATTTTTTAAATTAATTAATATTAAAAAAAACGAAACGAGAAAATAATCCAATAATCCATTCGCGCCCATCTATAAATAAAAATTGATTTTATTATTATTAATAATTCGTACACAGAAAAATAAAAATTTTACAAACCCAAAAATAATCGCACAACACAAAAAATAAAATTTAAGTCAACGTAAAAATAAAAGACAACCATTCATAATGGCGTCTCACACAAAACTAAAGTTGTAAAAATTTGTAAACACAAAATAAAAAAGTACACACTAACGCCAGCATCTTTGCTGTGTTAAAAGTTGGAATTTGGAAACCCAACCCAATTTCATCATTTTCCGATTTTTTGTACCAATATGCTGAAAAAAAAATCATGTTTTCAGCTTTGTTATACTTGGGTACTAACATAAAGAATATAACAAATTTCTCTATTTGAGAAAAAAAAAAAATTTGAATTTGGTTCAGGGATGATATTAGAGCATTTTCAATAGTACTTTTTTCCATGCATCAGATAGTACTTTTTGGACTCGAATGTACTTTTTATAAAAAAAAACCAAAAACATATTTTATACATATAGGTTTTGCACTCCAAATTCAACCTTTTACAAAACATTCATCATTTTCCAAATCAAAATTCGCTTTTATCCAAATCAAATTCATCATTATTCAAAAAATATTCATCCTTTTCCAAATCAAATTCACCTTTTGCCAAAAAATAATCATCCTTTTCCAAATCAAATTCATCCTTTTTCAAATCAAATTCACCTTTATCCAAAACATATTCATCCTTTTCCGAATCAAATTCAACCGTAGAGCAACAGAATTTATTTAATTTAATAAATTTAATGTATTTAAATTCTAGATACAAAATAACAAGTATAATAAAATAAATAAACCGAGGTTTATGCTCCTTGGCTTATTTATTTTATTTAGGCATCTTAAAATTCGCCCTATAATTATTATAAACTTCGCCTTAGATGTCTCCATCAAGTTCATCATAAATTTACCGCAAATTAACTTTAAAATTCCTCCTAAAATTACGACAAATTAATTTTAAAATTCACTCTTAAATTCAACCTACAAGTCAGTCTAAAATTAACCCTAAAATTCAATAATTCACTCTAAAATATGCCCTTATTTTAGAGTGAATCACTGGAAACCCGTCTCTAAAATTAACCCTGAACTTCACTCTAAAATCCACCCCAAGTGTCAGAAATTTGGAAAGCAAAAACCCTTAGAAGCTTAAATAGGAATTTTATCAAATATAAGAATTCTGTAGTTTGGAAATTTTAATAGTGAAAAAATTATTTTAGGATTTTATAAATTTTTATTTAATTAAAATTCATCATTTATTTGGAATTTGAAATTATTGATTTAAGAAATTAACGAATTTTGCAACGTAGTTTTGAAAGAAAACAAATTAAGAAATTAAGGGAAATGGGAGTTTAAAGATTTAAATCTTTAACAATTCGTAAAATTTAAGAAGCCTGACATTAAAGAGTTTTACAACATTTTTAAATTTAGAAGTTGTATTAGGAATTAGTTAATTTAGACATTTAATACATACATTAAGCTTAAGATTTTCGAAATTTAGAAAATTAACAAATTCCATAGGTATTTGTAAATTTTAGGAATATGGAAATTTTAATAATTTAGAAATACAAAAATATAGTGTATGTATACGGTTCTTTGGTATAAAAGGAAATATTTAGGAACCAACAGTTGCTCATTTCACGAGAAACTGCGATGGACCCTTCCATTCAGTCGCGGGTTAAGGAAAAACGGAGTTCCAGGCAAGTTTAGTTCCTCCACCGCCTACCGGTACAAATAATTAAATTTTTCTTGGTTCATCATTGAATCGAGAAAAACATTTTATACGCCGCAGAAAAATATCAAAAACTTGGAATAGCAAAAAATTTCAATAATTCCAAAATAATCTCAAAAATATTGGTCACAAAGCATCTCAAAAATTCGACTTGACTCAAAGTACGAATTATCAGTGAATGACAGGAGTTCAATCCGATGATTTAATTTCAATGTGATATTTCCATAAATATAAAACTTGAATTTGGCAGTTTGAATTTGATTTGGAAAAGGATGAATGTGTTTTGAATAAAGGTGAATTTGATTTGAAAAAGGATGAATTTGATTTGGAAAAGGATGATTATTTTTTGGCAAAAGGTGAATTTGATTTGGAAAAGGTTGACTATTTTTTGGAAAAAGGTGAATTTGCTTTGGAGAAGGATGAATATGTTTTGCGAAAGGTTGAATTTGGAGTGCAAAACCTATATTATAACATAAATTATTAAAAAAAAAAAAAGAATGCAGTACATGCAATGAGGTTTTTCATTGGCACATTATATTCTTTTAAGCAGTGTTTAAATTCATTTTTCGTTCCCTTCTTTCATCTTTTTTTTCTCTCTTTGCGAAAGAAAACAAAAAATATTTTTGTTTGTTTCGTTCCCCGGGAACGAAATCGAAAAAAGTAAAATATCTCTCCTCATATAAAACACAAAAGATAGGAGAGGAGAGATATTTTATTTTGTTGGATTTCGTTCCGGAGGAAAGAAACAAAACAAAATATTTTTTCTCTTCTTTCGCAAAAAGAGAATAAATAAAGGAACGAAATTTGAATTTAAACACTGCTTTTAAGGCATTAATATTTAATAACTGTATCAAAATCCCTTAAGCAGAACAATCATTTAAAGAAGCTAGTGTAAGAAATCTATTGATTATCAAAAACTCGAACAATTAGAGCAAGATTTTTCGCCATCGTACTGTCTGTACACTGTACCTTCGTCGATAGTTGAAGAAAAATATTGTGGATATTGTATTTTCTGGACCTGTGAGACTCTTAACGATTTTTTGCGCTTTTATTCTATTTATTTTTACATTTTTTAAGATCCGGGAGTCAGTAACATCCTCTGGTTGAATCTGGATATGGTTGTGCGAAACATCTATTTTTATTGAATATAATGCAGCGATGAACGCTGTTCAATGTGCTTTTGTTAGTTCACGCCTTTCAACATGGGCTTACCCCAACTGATGAGATGTTGCATAATAAAAATCTTTTTGCAGTCTCCGATTCAAAAATATTAAATGTTACGACATACTTATTTTCGGTAACCTCTATATCTGTCTCCACCAATACTGGAATTGATTCTTCAGGTATAGTTTCAGACAGCGACTTTATTACGTAGGCGTTGTAGTCGTCCTATCAACCACCTATTTCGCATTTTAAAAATAGTGTATTGATACGTGATACTTGATTTTTACTTTAAATATTTTAAAATATTTAAAAGAAAACTTACTTATCCATTGTTGTAAGTATGTACCTAATTTTTTATAAAAGTTGTACCCCATATTTCCCTAAACACGGATAAAGCAAAGTAAAACGTTAAACAAAAATATAACGTCAAAATTTAAACCCATTAAAGCAAGTCTTATTGCCAATATATTCAGCAAAAAGTCAGCAAACAAATAAACAATTTCGAACATATTCTGCAAGCAAATAACAACATTCAACATATTGATAATTGATTACGAAGAAGTATTCAACATATTGATTACGAAGTAATATGTCCATACAATATAATCTGATATTACATATTTGTTAGATTTGAATATTGTGCAACAAATACTGAAAGTACTTTTTTTGAGTCGAAAGTACTTAAGTACTTTTTGAAATCCAAAGGAGGCAAAAAAGTACTATTCCACTACAAATATCATCCCTGATTTGGTTCCATTTTCGGTTAAAATAATTTTTGGAATATTAAATTTATATTCCACAATTTATTATTTATGTTTTAATTTAATAACACAATTTCTATTTTATTTTCACCTAAAATTTATTAAAAGGCTAAAATTTTCCGAAAAAACATGAAAATTTCATTTTGGTTGTCAAAATATTCAACATAAAATGACAAGAAATTGAGCATAAAAAACAATTTATGCTCAATTGGCACAACGTCATGACAAAATTTTTGAATATTTTGATGGCCGGTCTCCACTTGTGTATTTTTCTCTTGACAAAAATAAAATCTAGTCCATTATTTTTCTCGTGACAATTTTTAGTACATTATGCAAAATACATACACAAAAATGGTTTTGAGCATGCGCATTGAAATTTTGTCAAGGGAGAAAAAGCTCAGAATATTCAAAAATTTTGTCATGACGTTGTGCCAATTGAGCATAAATTGTTTTTTATGCTCAATTTCTTGTCATTTTATGTTGAATATTTTTACAACCGAAATGAAATTTTCATGTTTTTTCGGAAAATTTTAGCCTTTTAATAAATTTTAGGTGAAAATAAAATAAAATAAAATAGAAATTGTGTTATTAAATTAAAACATAAATAATAAATTGTGGAATATAAATTTAATATTCCAAAAATTATTTTAACCGAAAATGGAACCAAATTCAATTTTTTTTTTTCTCAAAGAGAGAAATTTGTTATATTCTTTATGTTAGTAGTTGTAGAAAAAATGTCATGAGCCGAATGTCATTTATTTTTTGTCAAAAGAAAAATAAACAAGTGGAGACCGGCCATGATACAAAGACTTAATAAGGTATGCTCAATAGATGTAATTACGCCATCCGGTGACAGAAATTTGTTTTTTATTTTTTATTTTTTGTACAAATTTCTCTATTTTGTTTTGTTTTTTAGCACGTCATTCGATGCTGCACCACGATACTAGCGAATGACGTGCTAAAAACAAAATAAAATAGAGAAATAACAAAAAATAAAAAACAAATTTCTGTCACCGGATGGCGTAATTACATCTATTGAGCATACCTTATTAATTCCTTGTATCATGGAGACCGGCCATGATCTTTTTCTCCCTTTGCAAAATTTCAATGCGCATGCTCAAAACCATTTTTGTGTATGTATTTTGCATAATGTACTAAAAATTGTCACGAGAAAAATAATGGACTGGATTTTATTTTTGTCAAGAGAAAAATACACAAGTGGAGACCGGCCATGACTATCATAACTGATTTTTCGCTTATACATGAAAGTATTGGTGATCGGATACACTTTATAAATTGTAGACAAAACAAAACATACGAAGTTTCCCACCAATACTTCCAAGTATAAGCGATTTAATGTAAGAAGATATCTGTGTACCTCATTACGGAATCAGGCTTGTAGTACATTTGTGTTGGTTTTGATTTGATGCGTTTTACTTTTTTGTATACATACGTATATAATGTTATACAGTACACACAGCACACTTTGATAAAGAAATTTCATGTTTTCTACGACATTGATGATAATGCCATCTACTAGTAAGTAGAAGTCAAATATATCGAAATAGCTAATTGGGTTCCTCGATTGAAGTATACATTTTCCTCACTACAATTGGCGCAATTATCAGTCAATTTGATGAAAACCACGGCTTCCTTCGTCAATAATTCGTCTGGATATATTAGTTTGTGGTTCAGTGATATTCCAATTTATTAATAAACAATAGATGATCCATGCCTTTTGAAAATTAGTATAAACACAGCCAACTTGAACGTTATTGTCAATCTGATGAGATGAGAAATTGGTGAGCTCCAGTAGATTAGTGACGGTTACCAGCTACAAACCCGTGTTGACAAATATTAATTGAATGCCTCATTTCATTGTATAAAATGTCATACATTAACTTCTCGAAAATTTTATTAAATATATTACGGAAGGAAATACTACGGTAATTAGTTATATATGCAGCAGCACCAGATTTGAAAACTGGAATGATAAAGGAACTCTTCCATAATTTAGGGAAAAATACAGCTATTAATAGATTTATTAAAAATAATTGTTACAGGATTGTCAAAACACGGGCCAGCTTTAGCAACAAATTTACCAGGTAAACCATCTGGTCCACTTGCTTTTTTAGTATCAATATTACGAATCAATAAGAGAACATCGCTTTTCGAAATTCTATCATGCTCACACAAGAAATGGGGCATGCAAAACGAGTTTGATTTTGTTTCCGCACATCAGATGTCATTACCGTCGTGATAAAGGTTACAATAATGTTTAATGTTTAATTTTATGGCTACGAAGTTCGAACGCGTCGCTAAACGACTTATAAACATTTTAAAATATACAAATTCTTTTCTGTTATTAAATTCACCATACACTTTCGATACAAAACACAAATAACATTTGCTATGCTAACCTTTACCGAGGGTGCTGCATTCTAAAACAGCGGCGAATATTGTTACTATAAGCATGCCCTATTAGAATTATTGTAGTAATTTCAGATTGGATTAAAAACACCTTTGAAGTAATCAAAAAACCATTTAAAAATAATTTCAACATCGTTTGAGCTACCGTCTAAATAATTCATAACTGTAGGAAACTCAAATTTAACAGACAAGCCTTTATGAAATTTCCAAAAAAATTTAGGATCATTTTCAATGGAATCCTGAACAGTCATGATTTATGTTTTGTAGCATACTCTGATTTCAACCTTAATTGCTCTACGAAGCAAGCTAAATTGATTATTATATACATTTTTTCAATTGTACACTTTCGATTTGGTTGTTAGTTAAATTTTTTTTTAGTAATTTTTTAACCTGTCAGAATACAATATGGGTAGATTTGGATGTACATACATAAAAACCTGTGGCAATTCAACGTAAACTTTAACATTCAACATTCAAACTGTAAGTCAGGTATTTACAATTAGAACTCCACCGCCATCATTTAAATTGGTTTCAATAAAATTCCGATCACAGTGATGTACCAAATATCTTTCATCGAACAACTCATATGAGCCAACACTGCTGTTAAGCTGAAACATGGCAAATGAAGTCATAATTTTCCTCCAGTAACGACAATCTGAACTCAGTGCATTTCGTTTTCAAGCCTCTACTGTTCTGGTAATATAAATTTAGGCCCATATTAAAGTTTGATAGAAGTTATGAGCATCTAATAATGAAAAAATTAAGATGGAGAACAATAACAATATGTTTAGAATTAATAATGAATGAAGATTGAAAATAACAAAAAATAAAAATTATTAAAAAATATGTAATGTAAATATGTAAAGTAATAGTAAATATTGAAGAGTGAGTTATCGATATAAAGCAAACTATTAAATAATTCCGGCAATATAAACTCGTAGCAGATCCCCCAACGTTCCACAAACGATCGTGGCATTCAGCAGAAGCATCCATATCGGCAGTAATTTTTAAGTTACCACTCAAACCCTCACAATATAAAACCAGCTCATCAAAAGAACTAATTTTAACTGGCTTGCTGACATCTTCCCTCTTACAATAAATTTTATTTTTTCAATAAATCTGATCCAAACATGTTTGAAATTGTAATTCGTTTTAAGTTTTTTACACTCCATCAACCAAGAAGAAATATGCTCAACAATAAATATTTCCGAGGTAGTATTCGTAAAACCTAAATCATTTGCAAATGGTTTACTACGTTTGTCGTGTAGTTTAACACACTCCAGGGCTTAGGTTGTTTTATCGAGAATGTTCTGTGAAATATTTGATTTGTCAAGGTCAAATTGAACTTTATTCGAAATGGCAAAAAGTATTTTGAATAAATCCTCATATTAGACACAGGAACACCCCTTATTTCACAATTTGATTGGAATGCATAAAATACTCCAAAACATCACACCGTTTTTGTAACAAAACAAGCTTATTACTATTAGCAATAATTTCATATTTACGATCACTATTTTCACTAAAGAGCACATCAACGTTATTTTCAACTTTTGCAACTTTTACTTCTAATTTAGCCACATTTTCCAAATTTTCTTGCATTGAATGTAAAATACGCGTAACATCAAAAAAATGATAAATGATACAGAAATCAACATACAACAAGCTTCTACTTTATAAGCAAATATTGAAACCGGTCTAAACTTATGGTATTCAACTTTGGGGTTGTACCAAACAGACCAACGTAAATATCTTCCAAAGATTTCAGAATATGATATTAAGGAACAGTGACCTCCATAGGGACCTTAAAGTGAACCTCATCGTAAATTAAATTCAGGAAAAAGCGCGGAAATATGAAGAAAGGCTCTAGTAATATGTGAACATTGAGGCAACTCAGCTCCTAAGCAACACAAATTTAGTACGCAGACTTGAAAAAACAAAACCTTTTGAGCTAGTGTAATTAGCTTACACATCATTGTGCTGATTGCTAGCTTACTAAACATCCGATGTCTATAAATTATATAAGAAAGGTGACAATTCGGCTTCTTGTGAGACACCATGGGAGATTAGTTCGGGTTGGGACTTTTCGTTTTTGATTGAAACAATGAAGTATCTATCCTTAAAGAACTTTTTTGACGTAGGACTACGTCTTTGTTTTCATTATACATATGTGGGGGGGGGGGGGGGGGGGGGTAAATCAAAATTTCAATGTGATGACGTTAGTTAATAGAAAATAATTTTCATTTGTAAGAAAATTATTCCGATCAATCATACAATAATTCGTCAAGTGAATAAGTGAATCGAACTTAAATCATTACGAACACTATAAACCTGACCTGAAGACGCGCTCAATATGCCATAAGTATGCTTTAATCTATGGATCGATATAGACTTAGTGTTTTCCTCCAACGTCCACAACGAAATATTTACGCAATCTCCGAATCACTTTAAAAGGACCATCATACGGGGGTCGTATTCCTTTCTTAACATTGTCCACTCTTATAAATACATACTATAATGTACTCAGTGACCTTATGAATGACGGGTATCGTATGATTTTATATTACGCATCCTTTGTTTAACGATGTCAGAGAAGCTGCTTGTGTCCGTGGGAGTTGGTGATTCTTCCTGAATGAGAAATTCTCCTAGTACAATCAAAGTCTGACCATACACAATATCGGCTGGCGTGGATTTAAGGCTCTGTTTCACGGTCGTATGAATTCCGAGTAATACAAATGGTATCTCATCGCTCCAATCAATTGTGTTCCAATGAGCCATTAGTGATGCCTTAAGATCTCGGTGAAACCGTTTTATCATACCATTGGACTGAGGTCATATCTGTAAACAACTTCGACCCAAATTGTATAAGAGCCTTGATTAGTGGTGATTTTCCTAGAACACCCAAAACGCGAAATATATTGTGGAACGAAAGTCCTTCCTACTGTAGATGCCGACGTATCTCAAATCGAGTACGCCTCGGGCCATCTCGTAAATCTATCAACGATTGTGAGCAAATAGGCGATCCTATACCAAATCGATATGGATATGTTCAAATCATGACGGTGGTATGTTAAAGATTCCTTGCTCTTATTTCGTATGCCTTGTACCTTTGATTTTTGACAATGTAAGCTCTGGCCCAATTGTTGCTATTGGGAAACCAGTTTTCGGGAAACACGGATACCAGGGTGTATCAAAAACTGTTTTTCTTTAATTTCGTCGGTACGAATGGTTGATTGCGTCCTGTTTATATTTCACACCATGAAGAAACCTCCGTGTTTGAGGTTTTACACTTTTCTAATTTCTCTGATGATTTAGGGTTTTTCAGTGATCGATCCATCAAATGTTTCAATTCGTCATCATTGTTGTGCTGTTCTATTAGAGCTCGTTCATCGAAAATTACACTGTTTACAACATTCACTTATGGACAGCCAATTCGAGATAGACAAGCAGCAACCACATTTTCTTTACCACACCACTAATTTGCCTAATATCGCTGATAAACTGTGCGACATAATCCAGGTATCTAGCCTGTCTGGGACTTCGTTCGGTTTTTGAAGTAATGGCTCGCGTGAGCGGTTTGTGGTCTGTGGATATCACGAACTGTATGCCCTCGATGAAATAGCGGAAGTACTTCAACGCTAGGTCAACTCCTAAAAGTTCTCTATCGAAAGCTGAGTACCTAGATTCCGCAGGTGACATTTTCTTTGAGAAAAATATCGGTTCCTAGACTCCCTCATTTAACTGCTCCAACACTGCTCCGACGGCCCAACTTGATGCATCAGTGGTGATGCTGAGATCCACATCATCCTTAGGATGAATTAAAATCGTTCATGTAGCTAGAGCTTGTTTGGCTTTATTGAAATACTGCTCGCATTCCTCTGGCCATCAGAACATGCGTATACCTTATACTTTAGCCTTAACATAAAAACCAAGTCAGAATATAATGGTGAGAGATATTCTGCGATGTTTCGTATATGAACTTGCTATAATATTTGATCATCCCGCCAATAAATTGTTGTAACTGCCGAACCGAAGAGAGTGTAGGAAAATTACAAATTGTCTCAATTCGATTGGCAGATGGTGAAATTCTAACTCTGCACACCAAATATACATTTAGAGGCTTTCATATTAATTCCAAATTCCACCAGTCTGTTGAAAAGAAGTCTCAGATGATATTTGTGCTGTTCGACATTCTCACTTGCGACCAGAATGTCGTCTATATACACGAACACAAAGTTGAAACCCTGAACGACGGTATTCATAAAGCATTGGAACGTTTGACTCGCATTTCTCAGGCCAAAAGGCATGCGAACAAACAAACAAACCGAAGGGCGTAGTTAGTGCGGTTTTGTGTATATCTTCTTCGGCGATATTGTGATGGTAAGCTCTTATTAAATCTATTTTTAAGGACACCTGACAACCATTTAAAGCTAAACCCAACGAAAAATTTTGGATATGAGGTATTGGATATCTGTCCGGTGTTGTGATGGCGTTTAACCGATGATAGTCGCCACAAAGCCGCTAATCCTCACTATCCTTCTTTGACACCATATGTAGAGGTGAAATACGCTACAGCTTGACGGATGGCATATATTCCAAGCTGTACCGTATGATCAAATTCCAATTTGGCAGCTTTATGTCGAATGGAATCTAACCTTCTTGGTTGCAAAACGGAAGAGGACCGACATTTTGGATATAATGAACAACACCATATTTTGGTTACGAGGCTTGGAAACTCTTTTAGCAGAAAACAAAAATCGTTATCGATCACAAAGAGTAAAGGTTTTGGTGTATCATCTTGAACTGAAAAAGTATTGGTTTTGGTATCAATAAAACGTTTGCCTTTCAAGTCAACAATAAGTCCAAATTTTGTAAGGAAATCTGCCCCTAATATCGGCTTGGTGACGAAGGCCAAAAGAAACGGATGAATGAAACAACGTCTTAACCCTAAGTCGATTTCTAGTAACTTTGTACCAAATGTGTTCATACATGTTCCATTTGCAGCGGCTAAACAAAAATCTGAAATTTTGCAACCATGATTGAATTTTGTTTGCGGAACAACTGATACGTCAGTCTCCGTATCAACCAAGAATACTAATTTATTGTTAAAATCTTTCACGAAAAGGCGATGTGTCGCACCAATTACGTATCCTGCTACACTAGCAACAGGGCTAGTTAGTTTTTTGGTGGATTGTTATTTTCTGGGGTTGCTTGATCTTCAAAATTACAAGGTAACTCGCATTTGCGTGCTTTAACTCCATACTTAAAGTGATATCAACAAAGAGGATATTTGTCCACATTCCGATTCCTACAACTTGAACTTCTACTCCTTTCTTGACGAAAAGGACTTTGCGACCGATTGAAATTTTGGCGACGATGTGCTACGAAATCACTTTGAAGCTTGTGCATCATCTCTTTCAATTCCGAAATATCTTTCTCATGTCGACTATTTCGTTCGTTTCCTGATATTGAATTACTTGATAGACTGTTGGCTTAAGCAGAAGTGGAAGGATCATTTATCGAGTTGCCATATGGGGGGATGTCTCATAAATCTTATCAGATATCTCCAATAGCTCGGTTATCGGTTGACTGGATTGAGAAGTCAAGGCAATATTCACGACACGGAGTACCCTTCTAAGCCATAATTAATTAGATCTTCGCCCAAAGTACCAGTTGAACCTGCTATAGTAACTTTGTTCGTCTTGATTTCAGCATGGAATGTGTCCTTGAACCGACCTTCAAAATCAGCGTTATTTATGTTACACCAATTACCAAAATGTTACTTGAACGAAGTTGCTCAATAAAAATGTATTTGTTCCTCTAACTAACGTCCAACCAGTAATATAATGTTGTAATAAATTGGCTAGTATTTCAAATTGTTTATACGATGGTATACGATACAACTGGAACACAATTTCCAAGGATTAATAGTATCCCGTTTAACTGAACTGTGAAGCGATGTAAGTCTTACCAGTTGCTTGCGGCCATAAAAAAAAATGTTAAACAAAATAACGTGAGACACTTCAAATATAAAATTTATTCGCGATTAAAACGATCATTACCTGTTACCTGGCACGTGAAAAGTTAGTCCACGCACCAGGTTTCCTATGAAAACGGCTTGATAATCAATCAAATGCACCAATTGCGATGTGTATTGAAATATTTCTTCTACAAATTCTTTTCGTTTTGTAATTGAGTTTAACCGGAATAAATCTCTCTCGGCGGTATAGAAATGATGCCGTTAATTCTCAGTAAACAAAATGCCGGTTTCTATGATGCCAAATTTGTTTGAATTTTCTGCTGCAGGCTCGGGGTCACCACTTGTTGGCACTAGTCGGCTTCTATTTTTAACATGTTCATTCATTAAAACAATTGGTGTCGCAGACCGCAGTACACAAAGCCGAACATGTGTACTGTAAAACGGTATATCATCAAAGCTTAATTAAATTAATTACTAATCGTTATATATCTACATAATACATTTCAATTCCAATTTTATTTATTTATTTTTTTGTTTTTAAACTAAAAATCTATAATTAGAAAAAAACTACTAAAGCGTGTCGCATTAAAACGTATCATTTTGGGTCTCCAGATTTTTGGGGAGGTAAATTAACATAATTTTTTAGTACAAATCGTTTAAATTTAATCAATAAATTTGCAAAAATTGTTTTGATATAAAAACAGCTGTTCTACCTGTGCTATGATGTTGGACCACCCATTATACAGTACCCTTACAAATTATCGAATTGTCATTACTCATTATGCTTACATAACTCTATGTAATATATAACATATTGATTGTTCAATAATAATATACATTTGAGGTGACCGTGCGTGTAAATTAATCAATTGTGGATTATTTTAATGTATGTACGTGTACGCACGGCGGATAGAATGAAAAGTCAAAAAACGAAGCCCAACGTCATATTCTGGTTAAGTATCCAATTTTTCCAATATATTGGAGTAATTACCGTAAGTGAATGACAACAGAATTTTACTTACTATAAACAGTAATGTGTAACCAAATTATATTGATGTGCTTGACAAAACCCTCCATCCATCGGTTGTTGTATGCTTTTTGTATATTTATACGGTTCAAGTGCCAATACAATAAAATATGGAATTTATAGGTTAGCCTAAATCACAAAAAAATCAATTCACTATTAAAATGTATTTCCAATTTCAAAAATTGTTATGACCTTTACAAAATAGAGTTTTAATAGTTTGATTGGTTGGTTTTTGATAACTATTCACAACTACAAACTATATATACACTACTCCAAAAAATTAAAGGAACACTAATTTTTTTCAATTTTTTTAGTGTTTTTTGAAGAGCTGTATCTTAGTAAAATACGGTCGTACAGAGATGAAAAGAAAAGCATTTTAAAGCTTCAAATCTCTAGTTTTGAGAATTTTGAGCGGAAAATTTTTGTGAGATACCGTTACCACGCAATCATAAGAAAGAGCGCGAAGAAAAAAATTCGAATTTTTTTTTTTTTTTTGTAAGGTGCCATGGGCGCGGGAAATTTTTTTTAAGTTAAACCAATGCATAGGTCGGTTAGCCTGTTAATTAGGCGTAAATTTAATTTCATTCTGGTCTCTCTATGTCAACTTTTTGCTGAGATATCTGACTTTGAATCAAAAAAGATCCTTTTGCCTTTGATCGTCGATATCTCAGCAACCAATGACTGCACAGTAAACTTTAGGGCAGCCTTAGAAACTTCAGTAAATTTCCTACAAGACCCTTTAATGACTAGTTGAGAACAAATTTTTTTTTCACCCTCAATACTGATTTGAAAAAAGTACAAAAAAACGACTTTTTAGGTTGTCTTAATAAATCTACCGTTACTTTACCGTTATTGATGAAAAGACTAATGTTGCCAGGTCATTTTACAGTTTAATGTACTCCTAATAGCCCTGTATTATTTTCAAATTGATCAATCCAACCGTTTTTTCGGACAGATTGATCAAAGTTTTACAAAACAATTAAAGGAACAAGTATTCATCAAAATAAAAAAACGACTTTTTTCTCATTTTACGTTAGTTACTTGTTAACCCTTAACGATCGTACGGTTTTTTTGGTAATACTCGCCGATAAGAGACGATAGAAAATTAAATAAAGTTCTGCAATATGAGCAATAATTATGGAACTTGGCCATTTCTCATCCGATTTTAGTGAAATTTGGTATGCACGATGGAAATGGGATTCTAAAATGATTTTTGGATAAAGTTCTGGAATATGGCCAACTAGGATGGAACTTGGCCATTTCTTAACCGATTTTGATGAAATTTGGTATGCACGATGGAAATGGGATTCTAAACTGATTTTTGGATAAAGTTCTGGAATATGGCCAACTAGGTTGGAACTTGGCCATTTCTTATCCGAGTTTGATGAAATTTGGTATGCACGATGGAAATGGGATTATAAAGTGATTTTTGGATAAAGTTCTTGAATATGGCCAACTAGGATGGAACTTGGCTATTGCTCATCCGGTTTTAGTGAAATTTGGTATGGGCGATGGAAATGGGATTCTAAACTGATTTTTGGATAAAGCTCTGGAAAATGGCCAACTAGGATGGAACTTGCCCATTTCTCATCCGATTTTGATGAAATTTGGCATAAGCAATGGAAATGGGATTCTAAACTGCTTTTGGATGAAATTCTGGAAAATGGCCAACTAGGAAGGAACTTGGCCATTTCTTAACCGATTTTGATGAAATTTGGTATGGGCGATGGAAATGGGATTCTAAACTGATTTTTCGATAAAGTTCTGGAATATGGCCAACTAGGATGGAACTTGGCCATTTCTTATCCGATTTTGATGAAATTTAGCATGTACGATGGAAATGGGATTCTAAAATGATTTTTGGATGAAGTTCTGGTATATGGCCAACTAGGAAGGAAATTGGCCATTTCTTATCCGATATTGATGAAATTCAGCACGTGCCTTAAAAATGGGATTCTAAACTGATTTTTGATAAAGTTCCAGAATTTGGCCAATTGTCATGGAACTTGGAAGTTTTGTATCCTATTTTTATGAATTTCAGCATTCACGATGAAAATGAGATCCTTAAATTATTGATAAAATAAATCATTAAATACAAGGAATAACGATTTTAGTTATTCACTTTTAAAGCACATATCGAATTTCTTTTATTCGTTTAAGGAATAGGCAGGCGCCTTCCAACTTTAACATATATCTTTAACCAAAAATAATTTTAGAGTTTTATTTCTATACTACATGCTGAATTTGTTTAAAATCGGATAAAAAATGGCCAAGTTCCATCCTAATACCGCTTATTCCAGAATTCCATTTAAACATAATTTTAAAACCCAATTTTCATTACAAATGCTGAATTTCATCAAAATCTTATAAGAAATGGCCAAGTTCCTACCTAATTGGACATATTCCAGAACTTTAGCTAAAATTCATTATAGAATCCCATTTCCATCGCGAACACTAAATTTCATCAAAATCGGTTAAGAAATAGCCAAATTTCATCCCAGTTGGCCAAATTCCAGAACTTTATCGAAAAATCACTTTAGAATCCCATTTCCATCGTTCGTACTAAATTTCATCAAAATCGGTTAAGAAATGGCTAAGTTCCATCCTAGTTGGCCATATTCCAGAACTTTATCCAAAAATCAGTTTAGAATCCCATTTCCATCGTACATGCTAACTCTCATCAAAATCGGATAAGAAATGGCCAAGTTCCATCCTAGTTGGCCATATTCCAGAACTTTATCGAAAAATCAGTTTAGAATCCCATTTTCATCGCCCATACCAAATTTCATCAAAATCGGTTAAGAAATGGCCAAGTTCCATCCTAGTTGGCCATATTCCAGAACTTTATCCAAAAATCAGTTTAGAATCCCATTTCCATCGTACATGCTAACTTTCATCAAAATCGGATAAGAAATAGCCAAGTTCCATCCTAGTTGGCCATATTCCAGAACTTTATCCAAAAATCAGTTTAGAATCCCATTTCCATCGTACATGCTAACTTTCATCAAAATCGTATAAGAAATGGCCAAGTTCCATCCTAGTTGGCCATATTCCAGAACTTTATCGAAAAATCAGTTTAGAATCCCATTTCCATCGCCCATACCAAATTTCATCAAAATCGGTTAAGAAATGGCCAAGTTCCATCCTAGTTGGCCATATACCAGAACTTTATCCAAATATCAGTTTAGAATCCCATTTCCATCGTACATGCTAACTTTCATCAAAATCGGATAAGAAATAGCCAAGTTCCATCCTAGTTGGCCATATTCCAGAACTTTATCCAAAAATCAGTTTAGAATCCCATTTCCATCGTACATGCTAACTTTCATCAAAATCGTATAAGAAATGGCCAAGTCCCATCCTAGTTGGCCATATTCCAGAACTTTATCGAAAAATCAGTTTAGAATCCCATTTCCATCGCCCATACCAAATTTCATCAAAATCGGTTAAGAAATGGCCAAGTTCCATCCTAGTTGGCCATATTCCAGAACTTTATCCAAAAATCAGTTTAGAATCCCATTTCCATCGTGCATACCAAATTTCATCAAAATCGGTTAAGAAATAGCCAAGTTCCATCCTAGTTGGCCATATTCCAGAACTTTATCCAAAAATCATTTTAGAAACCCATTTCCATCGTGCATACCAAATTTCACTAAAATCGGATGAGAAATGGCCAAGTTCCATAATTATTGCTCATATTGCAGAACTTTATTTAATTTTCTATCGTCTCTTATCGGCGAGTATTACCAAAAAAACCGTACGATCGTTAAGGGTTAACAAGTAACTAACGTAAAATGAGAAAAAAGTCGTTTTTTTATTTTGATGAATACTTGTTCCTTTAATTGTTTTGTAAAACTTTGATCAATCTGTCCGAAAAAACGGTTGGATGGTTCAATTTGAAAATAATACAGGGCTATTAGGAGTACATTAAACTGTAAAATGACCTGGCAACATTAGTCTTTTCATCAATAACGGTAAAGTAACGGTAGATTTATTAAGACAACCTAAAAAGTCGTTTTTTTGTACTTTTTTCAAATCAGTATTGAGGGTGAAAAAAAAATTTGTTCTCAACTAGTCATTAAAGGGTCTTGTAGGAAATTTACTGAAGTTTCTAAGGCTGCCCTAAAGTTTACTGTGCAGTCATTGGTTGCTGAGATATCGACGATCAAAGGCAAAAGGATCTTTTTTGATTCAAAGTCAGATATCTCAGCAAAAAGTTGACATAGAGAGACCAGAATGAAATTAAATTTACGCCTAATTAACAGGCTAACCGACCTATGCATTGGTTTAACTTAAAAAAAATTTCCCGCGCCCATGGCACCTTACAAAAAAAAAAAAAAAATTCGAATTTTTTTCTTCGCGCTCTTTCTTATGATTGCGTGGTAACGGTATCTCACAAAAATTTTCCGCTCAAAATTCTCAAAACTAGAGATTTGAAGCTTTAAAATGCTTTTCTTTTCATCTCTGTACGACCGTATTTTACTAAGATACAGCTCTTCAAAAAACACTAAAAAAATTGAAAAAAATTAGTGTTCCTTTAATTTTTTGGAGTAGTGTATATATATATATAAAATAAACACACTCGATATACAGAACATACAAAACTATATTATTTCAGGTATTCATATTAGTGTACTCATACAGGTGTATGCGGTTAAACTCAACAAGCTATAGTATACACAAAAAGATAGTAATCGAAAGATTTTAGTTTTTATTTTATATTTTATTAATAAAAAGCTTTCATGTTGAAAGCTTTATATGTAGTTTTATTAATTACATGTACCTATGTATGTACGAAATATAACGGATTAATTTTGTATAATATGCTCTTTGACATTTTAGTGTGTGTATACGGAGTGTGGTAAAAAAAAAAACTAAAAAAATCGCGCACATAAATCATCGAACGAATAAAATTTATGATAGATATTAAGATTTATGTACGCAAACATATAAAAATTTGTTATGTTTGGTGTAATCGGATAAACAATATTAAAATAATAATAATAATAATAAAGGGGAAGTGGGAAGAGGATGCGCTTCGTAAAGGTTTACATATTTTATAATGATTTTATATACCAGACATTCTTAAATTACATATCACAGCGCAGGCAGAGCGATACCATTAAAAGTTGGTGAAATGGAACTGATAAAAGCATGAAAAGCTTCGTCTTAATGACTTTTGGGAAAATGAAGTTATAATGGTTTTAGGTTTTATCTTATATCCATATAATGTCGATAAATTATTTTAATTTTTTATAAATTAATATCAGATTTTTAAATTATATTTTCGATAGGATGCTATCGATTAAATGTCACGTGTTTTGTATGTAAGGGGATTTACTCAATACCAATAAATATATTCTATGAAAATTGCCTATATTCCTAGAATAGATTTGTTGACGCCCCTTACAGTACACTATTTTTAACATACAAAGAACAATAAGTTAAGCCTTTACCTGAAAAACTCAATATTCAACTGAAGATTGTTAAACGGTTGAAAGTCGCACGTGTGGGAATGTCAAATTATTAATACTACAATATTCATACAAGAACTCTATGTCCCACATGAGATTGTAATGAAATGTAAAGGCCTTAGAGTATAAGCCTATAAACCCAATCGTGGTAATGGTAAGAGCATGATGAACCTATGAATACTAGGACGATATAGCTTGTTTGGAAAACATTTTACTGTCACTCAACCAGATAATATGAACTTTGCAGTAACAACATACACGTCATATATTTTTGTATTTATTATTTAAATATAGAATTACTAAATGACGGCCACGACAATCTGCAAACGAGAATATCTTAATAATTTCTAATGTCGCGACCGAATAACTGAGCAACATTTATATAAGAAACTTTAGTTGGATAGATATTATCAGACCAGCAAAGAAATATAGAGTATTGAACAATAACTACAGAAATTCTGAGAACTACAGCAACAAACCCGCTTTCAGAAGAACAGAAATCATCACTAAACCGGGCAACAATATCATCCCATTGCATAATAGTTTTTTTTTTAATTGGAACATAATAGTACATAATTTAATCATGTAGGTAAAGAAAACCTCAAATACTCTAAACAATCTTCAGAAATCTCGAATATTGTTTCGATCTTCAATTCTAATCTACCTATGTGTCTTTATTCGAATTGATCATGTATTTTGAAATTTTAAAGTATGTATCCTGAAAATTTTAAAAAATGTTGATCCGTAAGCCCAAAGCAACATCATTCTGCTCACCAATGCAAAGAAAAGTAAAGGCAATATCGATAAAAATCGAAATATACCAGGTCACGATCCAAATTTAAATATGTAAGTTTGTAAGGTGCCTCAACTCAAACTAAGCACAGTACATAATTTGAATAAATTCGTAAATCTCGAATACTCCAAAAGAACTCGATTAATCTCTCTATGAAACTCGAACCATCTCGAAAAATTTTACTAATTCACAGGTATCGAACAATTTGGATATTAATGATTCAAAATGTTCTGAAATTATCGGATAATATCGAATAATTAAAATTATCCCGGTATATTGAACAATCCAAATACACTCGAAAATCTCGAATAGTCTGCAAATCTCAAATAATTTTGAAAAGATCGAGAATTATAAAAAGTAATCAAAACCTGAAATCTGAAAGGCCAATCCGAAAACAATCCCTTGTTATTTACCGTTTAATGGTAATCGAAAAGATTTGATAAATGGTAAACTGTAAATGGCGAGCTTTACGGGGTATGGCACAGTTAGCCGAAAGTCATTTCGCAAATAGTCATTTATCCTAATGCCATTTCATAAAAAAATAAAAATACAAAAAGACATTTAACAAAAAATCATTTAACAAAAACTCTCTTTAACAAAAAAATTAATCTAAGCGTATCAATTCATATTTACCAAATATATTTTTGTTAAAGCTCCATTTTCCAAGAAACTATTTGTGAACTGTAATTTGATTAAATAACTTTTAACTAATAATAATAACTAAAGTTCCGTCTCCTTTCACAATACGTTAAATTATTTTATTTCATACTATACCGAAAATCAATGTTTACGTGATTGATTTCAGTCCGGGAAATGAATCATTACGTCAGAGAACAAAAGTGTCCGGAAAACGAGCTATTACAGTAGAGTAGACTGTAAAACCAAACAAAAAAAAAACAAATAACTAGGGTAACTTGATAATTTGAAAATCATTTGGATTGATTTTCTCTAAATTTCAAACTCATGTTTTTACTTTAAAATTTAATTTTAAATGAAAAAATCGAATTAATGTCCCATATAGTATGAAATAAAACGTTGTACGTTACACGTACGTTAAATGATCGTTACAGTAATCGTTCAAAATTCTGGACGAGGCGACGAACTCGTACTGTAACAACTCATTTATCGCCCTTGTGACGTAAATAACTATTAAATTTAAATTTTCTGCTATAGGGAATAATACACGGTGTGCGGGAAACCGAAAAAAGTTGGTCTGAAATGCCGAAAAAAACTAGCGTCATATATAAATACAGCATGCTCTACAGTTTCATAATCCATTAAACAGAAAATCGTACCTGATCATTTAACAAAGAAATCACGAAAAATCGTGATTTTTTTAATTTTAATTGAAAATATCATTTCGGCGGCCAATTTAAAAAGGAAGAAATTAAAGATGATACAACTTTTACAACTATGTAGTTTTTGTTTTACAACCAAAAATACACTAGCGTACAATGCCGAAAATCAAAATACTCAGCCTACTTTGCTTCAAACGAAATTAGACAGGTTAGAGGAGCTGGACATATATGGGAGAGTCTCCGGGTTTGGGCACTTTCCGGTTGTGGGCACCCCTGAATAACTTTTGACAGAATGCAAATATGGCTGATTTGATTGTTGTCGTACTTGTATTTTGACAGTACGTAGTTTTCTAGCTAATATCGAAGTGAATGGAGGAGTTTGTTCATTTGCGTCGATCACATTATTTAAAGTCCGTAAAAATCAACGCAATTGTAATTTTCCAATGTTTCAAAAGTGCGATAAATCAAAGTGAATAATCTCAAACAGGTGAGTGTTATCGATATTTCTACAGTATTTTCGTTGATTTGGGATGTCACATCGATTTATATCAAAATCATGACGTATCACATTTTAATTGGTTACTCCGAGATGGTCGTGATTTCCGATTGTGAGCACTTCAATGTAACTGGTTGTAGGCACCATCTTTGTTTTCATTTAAAGCGTCTGTTTGACTGGACAACTTTCGGATATCATCGTTATGCCGACATAACATAAAAAACAACTCTCCATCATCTGATGATTATATCGACTTTGCATCATCTGTTTGAAGCCTCTGCCATCGAAGTTGACTGAAGTTGAATAATTTTTTAAAAGCCTTTTATGTTATGTTTGCCACTGAAGGCCTTTAAAATTAATAAACCTCGAAATTTTTTCAAATTAGGTGCGTTTTCCTTAAACTATTCTCATTTTCAGCGTATTTTCGAACGGTGCCCATAACCGGTTACCATTTTTTTTTTTGCCAGAAAAGATGACTTCACAAAATTGGTCGTAAAATTTTTGTAGTTGACGGAATCAATGTAGTTACTTTAGCAAACAGTTAGCTAATGCCTCTAGCTTTCCATTGATATTCATGTCTCCGCATAATATGGACTCAAAGGAAAATTATGGGTCAAAAACAAAACTGTGTAAAATTAAGTGATGGAAACGCTGATTTATATCGACTATACTTCTCACAAAATGTTACTAGTGGTATAAATTGGACGCCGTCTATTGTTTGTACGGCAAACATTTTCCATCTGCATAAATGGCAAAACACTGAAGCCGCAATATCATTTGGTGTGCCAATGATATGGACAGATCCACAAGTACATGATCCAATTCAATGTTATGGGTGCGTGAATTATATTCTCGGTACAAACAGAAAAAAAATTGGTTCTTTGACATACACTGCAACGACATATGCTCAATTACCGCTGCCGCATTCAGATGAAATTGCTGTTCCGGAAAGATCAAACCCAACTGAAGAATATTTACCACTAATATTTGAATCTGATGGAAAATACCTGTATCAATATATCAACCATCAAATGTAACTGCGCCATGCAATCACATTGAAATCTCGCAAAAATCGTTTGGATATTATGGTACGACGCCTGAAACTATCGCAGCGGCAATCCACTCCTTTGTCAAAGGATTTTAAACAAGTGAATATTTTGGCTCCAAATGTTCGGATATATGGAGTAATAAATCGTCTTCGTCACCGATATATGTACGTAGTTTGGTTTCCACAATGCACCATGCATATAATTTCGAAGATTCGCAGTTTGTAGGCAGTTCTCCTCCACGTTACCAACTCAACAATTTTTAGGCAAATTTCTTTCACCTTTCCGTACACAGTGACCTTGAGTTAGTATTGTTTGAAGCAAAGTAGGCGGAGTATTTTGATTTTCGGCATTGTACGCTAGTGTATTTTTGGTTGTAAAACAAAAACTAGTTATCGCAAAATATTGATATAGGGTTCATTTTGTAGAGAAAAGAATACAGATTAAGAAAAAATTATAAAAGTTGTATTATCTTTAATTTCTTCCTTTTTAAATTGGCCGCCGAAATGATATTTTCAATTAAAAATAAAAAAATCGCGATTTCTTTGTTAAATGATCAGGTACGATTTTCTGTTTAATGGATTATGACACTGTAGAGCATGCTGTATTTATATATGACTTTTTCGGCTTCCCGCACACCGTGAATAATTCATGTTTTGCATATGTATCTTGTTTTAGCAAAATTCGTTAAATTCGTAATCGTTTCGGAAATATTTTTTTCTTTATAATAGGTGGTCCGCCAATTTGAAATTTTCCGCAACGATTGGATTTACCGCATATATAAACTTCTTTAAACCAAGTACCAACTTTCTTTCCGTCCTCATCTAGTTTTTCAAACAACCCTTTAAGATATTCGGGAATATCATCGGGCAGCAATAAACTCTCGCAGAGAGAGAGTTAAAAAAATAAATATTTATAAAGTGGTTTAAAGAACAGAAGTTGAAGTTATCTATTAAAAGTAATTTATTAAGTTAACTTATTTCAAATTCAACTTTTAATATTATATTAAAAATGAATTACAATTTACAGAAATAGATATGAAACTTTGATTATTTTATAAAACTTTTTAAATTTTCATGGGTAACCAATGGGTAATATGCCAAGTAACATCTTCCGAATATCAAATGTCGAACGTGTGGAAAGGAGGATTGGGGTATTTACCTGCAAGACAAAATCTTGTTTTGCCGGTCGATCTTGTAATTTGAATTCTTACTGTATAAAATATAGTAACTTCAACCCCTATGGGGAAAGCCACAAAAGTATTTTCGATTATTTATTTGCATTTTAGTGTTGAGTCAGGAATGAGCTGGCGAATTAAAGTTCGGGGATACCATGTTTATAAAGTAGAAAAGTAATGCTGTAATTTAAACTATAAAATGCTATCTTCTCGTAAACATACTTAATAAAGAATAAAAGAAATTCTGTAACTCGTTTAAATTTCGATCACCCTTAAAAATTATAAAATAAAAAAAAATAAAACAAAAGATACACTATTATGATAATATAAATGTACACTGAAACCTCACTACAGTGGACATTGATGCAACCAAACAATTTTTATACGAGAACGAAAATATTTTTAAAATTCGGCCTTTCGAAATTCGGCCTTTCGACACATTCGGCCTTTCGACACATTCGGCCTTTCGATACATTCGGCCTTTCGACACATTCGGCCTTTCGATATTCGGCCTTTCGACACATTCGGCCTTTCGACATTCGGCCTTTCGACCCATTCGGCTTTTCGACCCATTCGGCCTTCCGGCGTTCGGCCTTTCGACATTCGGCCTTCCGACATTCGGCCTTTCAATATCGAACGCAATCAACCGTATTACCCATCAATCACGCCACTCCAAAAATTTTGACTTAAATAATTTTGCCGATCCTAACTAACCTCTTAATTTCCATTGAATTGAATTCCAAAGGGAAATTCTCCTAACATAAAAGAATTTGTTTAACGACCTACAATAATTTTTGGACGGAATTAGGCGGAAGTTAGAGGAATGAAATCTACTAAACAGCAAGTTCCTATTGTTCAAGCCGGCCATCCCAGAGATCAAGCAACTGAAAGAGTGAAAATAATTAGTACCAAATCAACAGGTTAAACCGAATTATACTTACCCAAATTCACCAACTGATGGGTCCTTTTCCCTTAATGACCTTCAATTTATTTCCTTTTGAGGCGACCTAAAATAAAAGATATTTCAAAAAGAATCATTGGACACAATTAAGTGATTTTTATACTTATCTAAAGGTATCAGCTTATTCAGCATTATACAAAGCCAATCCTTTGGCTTTAACACCATTCAAAAACTATTTATTTAATAATTTATCTTAAATTTACCGCACAACAACTTTGACACTTAATTACTATTTTTTGTTTGTTATGATCAGGTGCCAACCTTTTAAAATAAAATTACTTAGCATTGTAAAATTATTATAGTAAAACAAGTACCAAAGACAAAACTTCTCGCACTTGCAAAGAAAACTCTTCATTTCGGCCGTATTTCGATTGTAGTTCAAATTTTTGTAGTTTTGTATAAATGGTTTGTCCTAAATGAAAGTGGCAACTTGTAAAGTGTCCAGTTAGTATAAATAGAATTTTATGAAACAAACTTTTTGATAAAAGATTGTTTGCAAAATATGATATATTGATAAGTTGCATTAGGCGAAATAGATGTTTGTGAAATTGATTTTGCCAACAGGCATATTTCCAGCTTTACGTGCATGAAAATGTGGATCGCACCAAGGCAGTAAGAAATTCATGTTGACTATTGGAATGTTGAGATGTTAAAGGAAAAGATTTTTATTCTGCTAAATCAAAATAAGTATAAAATTATTCACAATAAGTTAGTAGATGTCAAGGGTATAAGTAATTAAGAATCAGCTTGGTCAAAATGGTTGAAGTACTTTGTTGTAAAAGAAGATTCATCCCCACTATGTTGGACAAGTCGAAACAGGTAGCAAGCAAGTCAACTACCTCAAGTACAAAACATTCACTAACCAATAACATAAAATAGTGGGTGGAGGCAGTGAACAACAATCCAACGGGTATAATTATAAAAAACTGGGTTATTATAACTGTTTTGAATAGCTCAATGGTAACTTAAATGATTACAACAAGAAAGGAATTCTTCTGAAGAATCGAATGATACTAAAATTTCTCCTACAGAACGAATAGTGAATAATGAGTGAAAAAGTTATGCAAGTATATTAGCTCATTAATTAGACCATTTTATTCAATATTCACAGATTATTCACAGATTATTCACAGATTATTCTTCATCTTTCAGTGAAGTAAATAATCAGTGAATAAATAATAAATAATGCGTGATATTTTGTGAACAATGAGTGAATAATCAATGATTATAATTGACTAAGAAATATTCTCTAGTAGAGTAGATAATCAGTGAATAATCAATGACTCTTGAGTGAATACTGACTGAATAATCAAAGAATTTTTAGTGGATAATCAGCTAATGAATAATGAATTCACCTCATGAACCTATTATTAATAGGTGAATAATAAACACTGAATAATATGTGAATACAGAGTGAATAATAAGTAAACAATAAGTGAATAATAAGAAAAACACTTAGTTAATAAGTTGTGAATTGTGAATTCATTAATCATCATTCATAATGAAAAACTAGTGAATAATCAAAGAATATTGAATGAAAAATGAATGAATAATACTGAATGGAAAACTGTCGCAAACAGAGTTACATAGATACACGCAAAAATGGTATAGGGAGAACACATGTAAAACATTTGAATTAAGAAATAATAAAATTTTAATCCATCCCATTCGAGTGTCTGCCCTTTTATTTCATCAACCTAAACTCTTATTTCGACTCGACTCCAGAGATATACTAGTTACTAGGCGAAAGATGTATTCTACCTAAAACCTTGCGGCCGTGCCCCGAATGTAGCCGACGTATTTGTTTTTATTTTTTATTTAAGTACCGGGCTACCGAACGATCATGATTCAGTGAAAAAAACCTGCCACTTTCATAAACTATTTTTCTTAATATAGGAATAATTTAGTTTTATATCGCACGTAGAGGGCGCACTGAAGGTTTGCTGTGTAAGCTAGAACTACTTATAGCAGATCAAAATTGCAATATGCTAATTTTTATTATAAACTACACCATATTTAGTTTTCTTAATATTATTTGTTCTGAAAAATACATACTCCTAATATTTATTGATTAAATGAAAATAAATTTAAAATGCTTCGATTTATCTTACAATGAGAAAATTTCTTTCCGCTCAATTCTAAACTTCATGAAATCGAAATTTTTGCGGAGCCTCAATACCTACTGCGGGTCTCCGGGTACCGTATCGCGGCCACTGATAGTAAGATACCTACGCAATAATAATGAAATAAACTAGTAGTTGTTACGTGCCAAGGCTAAAGGGATATAAGCTGAGCAGCTTGAAGTAGTTTGCAAAATTATTTACCTTGAAATCCTTCATTTAACAACATTTTTTTAATATGACGTGCGTGAACAGAACTTTGCTTAGATAGTTTGACAGGACAGTGTAAATATTTAATCAATGTAAATTAACTTGTTTGTTATTATTTCAAGGTTACATTTTTTAAATCCGCATTTACTTTTGGAGTTTAAATTCATCAATCTGAGTTTTTTTATTTCCATTCCAACCTGATGCTCTCGCTAGTTATAGCTAAAATTAATTAATTCTATAAGTTACAGCGTTTCGGCTTCACAGAAATTAGTTGATTGGAATAAGAAAAACAATTTCGATGAACAAGTTTTGCTTCGAATTCACATTATAGTTAATTAAGGGCTTATATTCTCTAAGTAGCTCATTAGTATTCATTTGAAAACCCCTTTTGTAAAAAACTATTCTTATTGGATTCAAATAATTCTAATGTTTGGGAGTAAGCAATATTTTTAGTAAATTTCTGTTACCTTCTTTCAATTACTTGTACATTGGAATTGTATGTTTTAAGTGTCAGCCGCACTCACTAGCACAGCGTTTTGCTCTAACGGTCCCTATTGTTGTTAAGTCCCCGCACAGGCTCCAATTGTTTTAAATTACAATAAAAACAAACAATTATTTACAATCCTTATTGTAGCAGGATTCCGGCTCCCCACTCTGTATGTAACGGATTAGAATTTTAGTTGAAACTCTCTTTGTCATTTCTCAAATTTAATTCCACAGTATTTCATGTCATGAATCTCGCTCGTTGTGCCATTTGATTATTCAAATCAGTGGAATGATCATTTTGTGTTATATCTTGTTTATTAAATTTCTGTAATGATTTGGTTTAGTGGCATCTTCGATTAATTAAGGCCCTTACGTTCCGGTGGAGTGGAAATTGTTTCTCCACCCTAACTTTTGTACTCAGCAATTTATTTTATAAGCCTTAAAAATATTTAAAACGATCTCACTAACTACATATTGCAAACAATAAAGAGAACAACGTCCAAAATCAACTTTATTCGGCTCACGCTATTGTATCGATTTTGTCGATTTTGAGATAATTTAAAAAATATTGCAACACTTGATTTAAAAACAGCTGAAGAAATTCTAACACTGTGAAATAAGCTCCTAAATAATGCAACTCTAACATATAGCAGTAAATCAATGCTACTTAATAAATTGTCAAGCCCACACAGAGATTATCTAGAAGGTGAAAATGACTTGAATACATGTAGATTATTATAACTATAACAATAAAGCTGTGGAATTGAAGTGCGGAAGGCTGAGAATTTGTTTGTTAATTTGTGATATTTTTCCGAAAATTTAATTTTTATTTCCAAAGTACCCCAAATCAATTTGTGAATAATTAAAATTTTTTGAAAATTTAAGAATTGCCGCTGCAAAAATAAAACTCAGCACTTAAAATATTAATGATACAGTTCGCTTGAATTTGATTGAAAACAATTATTTAATTCCCCCTAAACAACAAAATATTCTTTGATAACACAGGCACACAAAAAAAAAATGTCAAGACCCAGAGGGTAGACCCCTACTCCTCCGTTTTTGGGGTTGCTGAAACCGAATATGACCATAAAAAAAATTAACTAGCCGTTTCCCCGTTATCACCCCCCTGGGGGGTCTAAATTTCAATTTCCATACAAAAATGAGATGGATGTACATTTCTCTGTTTTTTGGGGCGCTGGAATTGAAAATGGCAATTAAAAGTAAATTTGACCCCTCCATCACCACTAGCACTCCCTTACTACCCCCAGAAAGGGGTTGAAATTTCAATTTTCTTGCAAAATTGAGATGGATGTGCATTTCTATGTTTTTGGGGCGTTGGAACCGAAAATGACAACGAAAAGTAAACTCGACCCTTCCGTCACCCTCTAGCACCCCTTTACTACTCCCAGGAAGGAGTTGAGATTTCAATTTTCATGCAAAAATGAGATGGATGTATATTTCTATGTTTCTTGGGGCGCTGGCGTTGAGAATGATAATAAAAAGAAAATTTGACCCATCCATCACTCCTAGCATCCCTTTACCACCCCCAGAAATGGGTTGAAATTTCAATTTTCTTGCAAAATTGAGATGAATGTGTACTTCCGTTTTTTTTTTTGGCGCTGGACTCGAAAAGTAAATTCGACCCTTTCATCACTCCTTAGCACCCCATACTACCCCCAGAAAAGAGTTGAAATTTCAATTTTCATGCGAAGTTGAGTTTGCTGTATGTACAATTGTACATGTACATAAACTCAACTTTGCATGAAAATTGAAATTTCAATCCCTTTCTAAGGGCCGTATAGGGGTGCTAGGGGGTGATGGAAGGGTCGAATTTACTTTTCGTTGTCATTTTCGAGTACAGCGCCCCAAAAAACATATAAATATACATTCATCTCAATTTGCATCAAAATTGAAATTTCAACCCTTTCTGGAGTAGTATGGGGTGCTAAGAGGTGATGGAGGGTTCAAATTGACTTTATATTTTAATTTTCAATTCCATCCATCTCAATTTGGCATGAAAATTGTAATCTCATTCCCTTTCTGTGGGTAGTAAGAGGCTGCTAGGGGTGATGGTGGGGTCAAATTTACTTTTAATTTCCATTTTTAATTCCAGCGCCCCAATAAACATAGAAATGTTCATCAATTTCAATTTTGTATTAAAATTGAAATTTCGATCCGGATGGTAACGGGGAAATAGCTAGTTAACATTTTTTTTTATGGTCATATTCGGTTTCAGCGACCCCCTAACGGAGGGGTAGGGGGTCTCCCCTCTGGGTCTTTTTTTTTTTTTTTGTGTGCCTGTGTAATTGTTGCTATGTATAGTTGTGAACCGATAATAAATACCGTTATTTTAATGTTAAAATTAACATTATCGGGGTACAACTACTATCAAGTTCAAACGAACTGTATCATTCATAATTAAAGTACTGAGTTATTATCAAAAATACGAACCGGCAAATTATCTAATTCGGGTTCGGTTCAGTTTCAAGTTAAAAAATAAGAATTTAATTCATTAATTGACCCGAACCGATAATCCTTTGTTTTTTTAATCTGAATCCACACACAATATTTTGCCAGTATACATATCTTACAGAAACTTAACAATTAAAATGTATATGATACAGTACCTTTAAATAACTCTTTACTGGCCAATAATTGGTGCTAAATCGCAGTAGCAATTAAATGTACGTTTAACCATTTTCTCGGTTGCTAACTCCTATATATTTATTTTACATAGGCTTCGGGAATTCCAGTCAAAAACATTTCAGTTAAAAATTTAAAAGCAACTCAGTCAAAATCTTTTTAGACTGAAATGCCTTGTCAGAAGAAAGTTCAATCAAAAAATTAAAAAGGCATTCAAGTCAAAATTTGTTTAACTTTATTTCCTTTTGCATTTATGACTGAAAAACCTTTTGAAAAGGTGATTCAGTCAAACAATAAAAAAGAAATTCTAGACAAAATTGTTCTCCGGGAATTCAGTTAAAAACAATTCAGTCATAAAATAATTTGGCTGAAATGGCCTTTGTGTATTTGAACTGAACAACCTTCTTGAAAAGTATTTTAGTCACAAATTTTTGGACAGGAATACCTTTCGTTTGGTTTGTTTTATTAGCCGCCAACATTGTTGAAGTATGGTCAGTTTACCAGTACATAGTCGTGTTCACTGATGACAAGCGATGAAAAATATCCGGATATTTCAGTAAAGTGAAGTTATCGGGGATAAAATTTGTCCAATATATCAGGATATTTTTGACAAATTTTTCCCCCGCTACCTTCACTTTAATAAAATTTCCGCAAGAGAGAAATTGCTTTCTGTTTGTGACTGAACTGCTTTTGACTAAGGCCCCGGAGCCAACGTATAGGTCTACGAAGGCATCAGTCAAAACAAAAAATCAACCAAACAAAAGGTATTCCAGTCCAAAAATGTGTGACTAAAATACTTTTCAAGAAGGTTGTTCAGTCCAAAAACACAAAGGGTATTTCAGTAAAACTGTTTTCTGACCGAAATACCTTTTTTTGTACTGAAGTTCTTTTTTAAAAGAGTTTTAGTGATAATATTTGTATGGGAACTTTAGGAGTGAAATGCATTTCGTATTTTTGACTGTAATATTTTTGACTGAAATTCCCGGAGCCTTCATTTTATATGGAGGGAGTAGGAAAACACACTTTTAAATAAATAAGCATTTAAAATAAACGCTACGGCGGATTAGTATCGTTCAAAGATTATATGCAATATTAAGTAAATAAATGAAAAACTTTAGTTCTTTATAAATGAAAAAAGGACGGGGTTGTTGGATGGAAAATTAACGTGAAACGGTGTTAAAATATTTTAGTTACTTGAGCGTGACAAGACTGATCGAAAGAATATGTTCACACTTCACAGTAGTATAAACTAAATTTTTTTTTTAAATGTTCACCAGTTGTTCTATCTACTCGTATGTAAGTGTGTAAGTATTTAGGTATGGCTCTGTAATGGTTAACCGTGGTATGAAAAGTAAGTCGCTTAATTCACGGTCTTGATTTAGGGAAGGCGCCTGGTGAAATTGTGATCTATTGCGTTTCCGCCGAAGGAGGAGGGATCATTGTGAATTTCTAGATCGAGCTTGTCTTTCATGAAATCGTTGAACCATTCGTTATTCTTTCCGGGTCAAGTAACTAGATTGAAGTTGCCATTGAGCAGAACAACAGTTCATGTAGTTTTCGTTTTTGGTTAAATTATTTGAGCTAAATTAGCTTTAGCAAAGTTATTTGAGATGACCCCCTAAATTCATACCGAAATGTAGTAGTTTTACGTCACAATTCCTGAAATATTTCCAATATTATGTGTAAGATAAATGCATTATTATTCCTCAACGTATATTGGCGCTGAGATTACCAGCTCTAAAAGACATCCTAACACTTAAAAATATTTGCCACGCCTAATCCATACTGCAATTTGGATTGTTTTAAGCAATAGTACAACTTCAACAATACAAACCTAAGAGAGACCATTCGATTTATCATCACTTGATTGTTCGGTTTAATTAAATAATTAATTTAAAAAAAATTAATGCAGAACCACTTTTTGGAAAATGTACAAACTTCAATAAAATCAATGAAAATAAAGAAAATTTATATTTTGGGAATCTTCTTTGTTTTCTCTTGGGCGTCATCCCAATTATTTAACTAATAGTTTGTAGCCGTAATTCACTCCATTCAAGTTCGACTGCTATTCTCAGGTCATTAATCGTCTGGAATTGTTGATGACTCCCGTAAACTTTTTTAGCCGATACTTCTCATAGGTTTTGTTTGGGGTTCTGGGTATTTAAAATCTTTTAGTAACAATCAGTTAGTAACATATAGCGTTTCGAACCTCTTAAAGGTTAGGAAGTGAGCGATTTCCATGGATACACTTCAAGCGGTCAGTAATAGTAAAAAATGGGTTAATAAAGAGACGTGATCGGTCAGTAATGAAAGCATTACTAACCTCTAATCTAATATTTTCAATTGTTAATTAATTTAATAAAATGTCAATTGTGCAGCGCCTACCATATGTGTTAATATTTTCGCAAAATAAAAGATAATATTACAGAGTCAGGTTTTTATTTATTTATTTATGCTGCTTGTTCTATTAAATGCCTCTGTTTGTGAATAAAATAGTTAGTACCATTCCTATGTCGGAAACTAGTTCACCTCAAGGCTACGCTTCTCGATTAACTAAAGTTTTCTCGACAGGAATGGAATACTTGCTGCCTCGGTATGTACTCTACTGTTACAGTCCGATGAATTGCGTTTCATGCAGGGCTGCGGAGGTGGTAAAATAATTCTTCGACTCCGACTCCGATTAATTAAAATTGACGATCTGACTCCGACTCCGACCTCCACTCCGACTCCAACTCCGACTCCAACTCCAACTCCAACTCCAACTTCTACACTCCGCGACACTTGATTACCCTCACTTGAAAATTTTCCATAAAACCTAAGATAATGCGCCTAATTTTTTGAAAAATTTTCATCACCTTGGTTTCTATCTTATCTAACTTTCCAATATAATACGCATACCAGCATGCAATACGAAGTGGAAACTCCCCATTACGATTATTTTGCTTATTTAAACTGCGACACTTGATTACCGTCATCTGTGAAATTAGGTAATAAACCCATTACGTTCTATTGTTTTGATATTTTTCCTTATTGATATTTAGCGTGTCCTCCATTGTTCCTTACAACATCATAAATTGTATTAAGCAAAGACCTAAAAAGATTTTGTATTAATTCTTTTCGGTACTTTCTCGAAAGCATCATGAACAGCTGCCATAAGGTCATTCGAGCATTCGTATTGCCTTCCATTCGAATAAATTTGGCTCGATTACCATCCCCAAAGATTTTCAATAATATTTAAATCCAGAGACAAAGCCGGCCAATTCGAAACTGTCACGTTATTGTCTTCAAACCAATGTTTCACTCGTGCAGCTGTGTGGATTGCTGCGTTATCCTGCTGGAAAATTCATCGTGGGCCTTCAAACATTTCGTCAAAATTGATTTTTTTGCACTTTTAGGAGCTCGATGTAGCTTTGCGAGTTTTGTCGGCCCTCCAGGGCAACCAAATCAATAGCACCATGCAAAGAAATTGCTGCCCACGCCATTATGGAACCAAAACTGGTGTGGCGGCGGGACAAGAATAGCTCCGATTTCCTCAATTCATGGGAATAATGTCTAAAAAATAACCTGGGACCATTCTTCCTTCCAATGCAGATGTCCACGGCAATATTCCAATCGAGCACTTCTATGTTGCTGGAGCAAACGTGGTTTTTTCGTAAGTTTTCGTCGCCAGAGACACTTGTTTATTATCTTCTGAACAGTACGGACACTGGCTGAGACTCCAATTTTCTGCTTTATTTGTTTTGCAGATAGCATCAAATTCGAAGCTTCGCGCAAAATAGCCCTATGTCCCCGTTCATTTGTCGCCCTTGCTGTGTGATCTCTTCGATTTTTTTCGTAATTTTCTCGATGTTTGAGATGGTTATTAATGGTCCAAGAATTGCGACCAATAACAAAAATTAAAAATTTAATTAAAGAGTAATTAAAGAAATAAAAGAAAGAGAAAAAATTTCAACAAATTAAATTAACTACGAATTTATTCTTAAAATTAGTATGGCCTCAAAAATATTAAGACTCGCACTTCTGTGGATATTTTCCACTTTCTCCAAGCCCTGGTTTCACGATACTTTCAAGTTTAAATCCTTTTCAGCTACATACATACAATTTTTTGTAGAATTACTGTCGATCTCAACCCAGTACTATAATCTCCAACGGTGTGATCTGTATTTTTTTTTTTTATTCTGTCTGATCAGAACCCCATATAAAATCTATGAGGACTGCTATTTACAAAAGTTTACGGAAGCAACCGACAATTCCCGACGATAAAGATCTGAGAGTATTGGTTGAACTTGCAGGATGGAGAAAACAAAAGAGGACCACAAAATATAAATTTAGTTTATTTTTATTGATTTGATTGAAGTATTATTCATTTTCTAAAAAGTGGTGATATATTTATGAAACAAGATAAATTTTTAAAAACTCGGTTTTTTAACAGTACAAACCTGTTTTTTGTTATATTTAAGCATAGGCACTTCATAATTATGGTCCGTCCTGAAGAATTTCCATTTGTTTGCTTTTAAACCAAAGCCCAACATATGTATTCCAGTGTTACGAACACAGTTATACCAAAATTCAAGCTATTAAAGTAGTTGGATGAATAAACAACTTTTGGTTTACATTTTTTTTTTTTTATATGCTTTTACAGTTTTCACATTCACAGGTAGCCTCCTGTTAGAAAAAAATCCTCTTCGAAATGAAATTCATGATATTAATCCAATTTTTAAATTCCGAAGAATTTGTATTATAGTTTATGATCATTTATTAAGAATAATTAAAATGCTTAACGTGACTTACTCCTATTAGAACAAAAATAAAATCATTCTAAATTCTTCACAAAATAGGCAAATTTAATACAAGTCTTTTAATTCAATTGCTCTATAAGCTTGTAACCGGATGGGAGATTACTCGATAATAATCCCATCGGTTAGCAGATCATGAGCCAGCGGTCTGACGCGGTCGCAATAGCCGGCTAGACTTCAGTGAGGGGTCGTGGGGGACAAATAAAGTCAGACTTGGCAAATGCTTGAGTAGACCGCTAGGAGTAAGACCTAGGAACCTACCTACATAATAGAAGATTTGGCCGTGATAAACCAGTTAAAAATGATAGAAATAGGAGACGTTTGTCAAAAGACGAAGCGAAGTAGGGACGGCCCAGAACGGGGACGTAAATTACAGCATTAATAAATAGACAACATCAAAAAAATTGTATCTTACCAATAAACAATCACCGTTCCCTTCACACTAGATTATTCTGGAATGACGGTAATTCTCACTCATGTTCAGCACATCACTTCCAGACTTCACTATCTTAGTTCATATTATTCTCACCAATTAATTTTATGTAACTTTACAATAACCCTGATTTGAGCAATAGACAAACAATACTTTTACTTTCACAAAAAAAAAAAGGTTTTTTATTTCTTTTGATTTGGCACCAGAACGAACTGATAACCAATAAACCACTACCTCACTTAATGGGGAAACCAATCAATACTCGACGAAATTTAAAATAACCGGACACGTTAGTGGGTTGTAAGCCATAACAAAATGTATTCAATATAAACACAATACATACTAATAAATTAATTAATTTAACGTTTTAATTAACTCGAACAACAGGTGTTTCCCAATACAACATAAATTAATGAAATATACCCCATATATGTATAAATTTATAGATTATAGAATAATGAAATTTGGAAGGTTTTTTTTTTTTAACTTACTTGGTGGAATGATCCTCTCCAAAGCGCTTCGTGAGTCCACTCGACATTAAAATCCTTAAAATGAGGATTATGACGGAAAGAAAAAAATTATATAAATTTGTTGTTTATTGATATATGTGGGTCTATATACAGATATCTTTTCTTTTCTTGGTACTAAGTAAACACCATTTTGGGGATCAATAAAATTATATAAACAAAAAGGACAAGAAAATGAACACAAAACAAAAACACAAAAGAATATAACAACTCTCTACGAAGTCCACAACCAAACAAATTGAAGGGCTGCTTTTCCCTTCGTTGTTGAAGATATAGTTAACTTTTTTTCCTTCTGAGGCACTCCGGCCTGCAACCACCTGATTGGAAAGGATTTCGGCTGAAACGCTCTCTAATAACTGGGGAATGTGACCTTTAATTGTCGCCGACTTTTTTCAACGAATAAAATAACTAGCGGTCCAACCAGACGCGCTACTGGTCACTAATTGGTGTAATAAATATTCTTTTCAATGACTCGGACTCGCCAGAACTCAAACTTTTCGGTTTTATCGCTACAATCAACTACCCAAGTTCTATCAGTAATTCGAACTGGATACCTTTATATTAGATTTCACTATTTAGAACTTACTTCGATGAGATCTAATTCGATGCACAACCAATATCATTTTTTTTTCTTTTATATTTATGTTGTGTCATAACGGTTTAACGTAACACATAACTATAACTAACTCAAAATAGCTTTGTTTGACCAAAATCTAACCAACCGCTTTCACCACCTTTTTTCCTTTTTCCTCTTTTTTCACACTTGACGTGAACCGTTCCAAGGCTACCCTCCTTTTTTCCATTTTTTTTTTCCAAACACTCTATGTTTAGTCATACGCTACTCAGTACGATACAGTGTATTACTGGCTCGGTGTTTACTGTTGTGCGTAGCTGGTGCCTCCAACGGAACGATCCACACCGATGGTCGTTACAAGCTGTTCCATCGAATTTCCTAAATAAATATATTCTTTGAAATAAGTAATCTCTCTCTAAATGCTTAATTTAGCAATCAGTTCCATTGAAAAAAATATTTATAAATGTACAGTTTTGTGTCGAATGCAGTTGACATGATTGAGTGGAAAATGTTTGTTAATGTCAGCTTGAAACTATACAAATTTGCCACTACATAAGCTTTCTCTATCTATAACCTAAAATTAAAATGGAATTCTCCTGGAATTAATTTTGTTTGGCTTTCCATACCCCGAAAAAATTCCACACAGCCATTGGGTGTCAATCAAATCAGAACTCCAATAATTATATATAACTGTATAAATCATATTCCGGTCAGTACACATAAATATATATTTCAATTTCGAATTTTAGATGCGTCAGCTATTGTAAATGAGAAAACCCACTTATCTTTAACTAGATTGCGAACAAACATTGTTTTTGCATCTGTTTCCATTCAATTCCAATACATTAAGCTGAATTTCCATAACCTAACACTTTCAAAATAATTTCAAATAAAAAAAAAAATGATTTTCCATTATCTGTTTATCTGTCTATAGCTTTCTACATCAACCACCATCACTTAACACAAATTTCGATTTGAATATAAATCGAAATATAAATACGCAACCAAACTAACAAAAAAAGCAGCTTCACATATACACCACATATTTTTACTGCAAGGAAAGCTTTATGGATTAAATAAAATCACATTAAAACAAATTGTATTTGGGAAATGTGAACCCGTGCGTCTTGCACACATTTTATGTTATTTATTTTTTTTTTTAATGTGGATAAGGTGCGATCCTTACTATAGAGTTGTTGTTGCTGTTTGTATGTTATGTTTCAAACGAACAAACCATCAATAAAAAGAATTTCTGTTTAATGTTATGTACGCGAGTGTACGAGAAAGAGAGCTTTTCACCCGTAGGTCCTCTATATTCGGCAGCAAAGCACAGATAACATTTTCATTCATAAATTTTTCTCCTGTGTTCTTCAGATTTTTTTTTTTTTTTTTGTTGGTTCGAGTTTTCTTTTTAGTTTTATCCTTTTTGTACAAAAATAACACGAAAAAAAATTTCTTTGACGTCAGAAGAATTTTTTTTTTTTTTTTGTAGATATTTTTCGTTTTACATCTCGAAAATAAAATTATGGTGAAAATGGAAGAAAATGGGAAAAATAAATTATTTATTTTTACTTTTGTGCTCGTATATTTTTGTTGGTTTTGTTATTTGGTTAATTTAAATATTTAGTTTTGACTAAAGAACGAATTAGGGGGTTCGTTTTTATGTAGCCCGCCACCACGTTGTGATAAACATAAGTTTAAAAGTTAATAAAAGTTATATTGAGCCTTTTAATTTAAAAACAACCAAAAATTTATGTAAACTAAAACTAAAGAAAAAAAAAATCGTGTTCAAAGCCGGCATAAACCAAATAAACTATTCCTCTGACGAAACTTCTGTATAACGTACATACTTTGTGTGTATTTGTGTACGTGTGTGTGCTGTCGTATTTGGCTTGTCTTTGCGTGTTTTTCATTATCCAACCATAAAAAACTACAATAATAATGAATTTTAATACTAATTTCATGTTATCATAAGCTATTTTGGTTTATATTACTGGTAATAATTAAAAGAAACAAAAATGAAAAAAGCTCCCTGAGACAAAAATCTAAGAATCGTTGTTAATTCAGGATTTACTGAGTTTACCGATTTTTTTGTTTTTTGTCAAGTTATAATCACCCTATAAAATTTTATTATTTGTTTCTAATTATTAGAGTTTTCTTTTAATTTATGATATACGTACTCCTTCTATAGAGGCCGCGGAGGTTAGAGTTGTGATGAATGCGTTTGTCGGGCGTCATTCAACCTCGAATTTTATTATGTTACCAATCAATTGATGATACCGCATGCCTTCAGTATACATGTTACATCATTACACTTTACATAATTTTGCTATACCATTACTACTGTTAACCTCATTATATATAACGACATATAGTACTTGTACATGTATTCAAATTTTGCCGTATTATATATACAGCATGACAAATTCAAAAATATTATTTTATTGTTAAAAAGACAAGAGTTTTTGCCCAAAGGTTCAATCAATGTATTTGATTTCCACGAAATATTTTTTCATTTTTTTTTTTTTTTTTTTGCTGAACAAGGAGACGAAATATAATGATACGTATTTTATATAAGTATCGCCACAATATCAGACCACAACACACCACCCTAAATAAATTACTGATCTGATTCGTGCCCATCCATTTTGTTTAATCCAAATTTGAGTTTAACACAATCACAAAAGAAAATTGGAGAACAAAAAATATAAAAGGAACACACTTTTAAACCCCTTGAATTTCATTCAAATTTTTTTGCATGAAAATCAAATTGTCTTTGTTGAAATTTTGTTGTTGGTGTCGATGATGGTTTATATTGTTTACAGAAGCTAAAAATAGGATTTAAAAATAAATATGCTTGAAAGATTGTTTCAGTGGGTATTTTAATTCAAAGCGGATATTTTTATATTTGGCTAATGGTTGGATTTTTGGAAGCGGCAAATAACAATTCTTCAGTAACCATCCAAGCAATATCAGGATAATAAAGATGTGAAGTAGAGCTTTATTAGGAAAAGCCCTATTTTCAAAGTCAAAAAGTCCATAATAGTATATTATTCAACGAGCATATAATGATATAGCTGTTATTCACGAAGATGAAGTTTGCCGACACAAGCCGATAGGCGAGTGTCGAAAATCATCTGAGTGAATAACTGCCATTATATGCGAGTAGAATACGATACTTTGTCCACGACCGACAAATATCATTATGTTTTATAATTAAATCCTCTAAATACTCCTCAAATAATTTTCGTCGACATTTTGACGTCACAGTTTAATAATAATGAAAATGGCAAAAGACTACTAGATAAAATTTCCAAACTCAAATAATTTACTTGGAAATATTGAATAATGAAAGAAGAGACTACTAGATAAACTAGCAGTGAATAATGGATATCATTATAATTGATGAAACAAACGTATAATGAGCATATTATACGTTAGTCGTGGACAAAGAAATATTATTTGTTGTAAAATATGTATACGAGAGCAAGTTTTCAATTGAACCAAGGGAAACCAAAGTTTTAAATTTTTTACTTGATATAATAAGACAGATTTCAAAATCTGAAAAGCGGTCCACGACAAACGATTTTCTGTCGTTTTGAATTAAACGGAATTTTAAAATTTGTTGTATGTGTATTTTGGTGTTAAAATATGTAACCAAATTACCGACAAAACACACAACATTATTTTATTCAACCAACCACTTACATTTACATCCCAATGCACAAATGCCCCCCCAAAAAAAATTAAAAATGATCCAACAATTTTTAAATGTTTGAGATATTTTAAGAAAATATTCACCAAATTTTGGGGAGTTTTTCATTTTTGGGGTATTTTTGAAATGGGGTTTAATTTCATTTTTAATATATAGTGAAATCCCTGCTAAAAGCAGCCGGTTATTACAAACTTATTCGGATATAACAAATTTCGGTTATAACAACATGGCAAATTTTTCGCATATGAATGTTTACTATAAAAATATATCAACATTTATTTTCTAAAAAAATTTCGTATTTAACAAACTTCATTTGTTATAAACGATGTCATTTCTAACAAAACTCCGTTTATAAAAAACTTTTTTATTTTCCCTAGGGTGGTTGTTACATCAAGATTTCACTGTGATAGCTGAAAATGTCAAAATACCCAAAGCCTAAAGTATTAGAATAATTGTTTGAAACATTTTGTTTAAAAAATTATTTTTGAGAATCGAAATAAAATTTTTGAGTTGTTAGCCAACCTTACAGACGAGATTTAATCGTTCTTAGCGCTTCTTACACAAACGTTAAAATATTTTCGTTAAACTGCACTAAAAAAAAAATTGAAATTGTTAAAAGCTTTTAAGGAAAATTATAAAATTCGCAAATACTACAAGTACATGGTTGATTCCTATATATAGGAATAAATCAGGATAATAAGTGTAGCAGTTCAGTCGTTAAAGCCTGATGAGATGACTGAAAATGATTTATTTTTCACAATGCTCGCACAAAGCAGATTGAAACTGAATGAAACACAAAACTATTAACAATTTCTCCTCTTCGAAAAATATAATTATTCCGATATAATTTTAATACGTTTTGTAAAATACAGAGGTTCAGGCTTTCGCCCATAAACGAGGGTTGCAAAAACCTTACCCTACGATTCCGTTACGTCACCAGAAAATTTATTCTAAAATCCTTTTGAAACGTTATAACGTTATTTAACTTTAAAACAATTTTAATGTTACATTTTATAATAACTTACAACTTATAATTTTAACGTTTTAAAACGTTGTTATAATAAAACGTCAGGACATCGATTTTGGTCGCAACATGAGGATTGATTTGAGAATTACCGACAGGCAATAGTATTGGTAGTTATGTCTCAGTGTTCGAATGTGCGTTTTTTTTAATGTATTTTCATTGAACATAATGCAAATAAGTGAAATAACATAACGACGGCTACAAAGCATTACCGTGTATCTACAAAATTTCTCAAAATCGTTTTATTGGGTTATCGGTAAAAAAAATTAGTGCTTGCTGCCTTTTTCAATTTAAATTTGTGACCATAAAACGTTCAAACGAGAACAACCGCCTATAATTTTGGTAGTTCATTGTAAAGTATATTCATTGCAAATGCGATCGGTTTTTCTCGCCTCCTGTAAAAATGTAAAAAACGTAGTTCTTACACGGTAATGTTTTGTAGCCGACGATAATATGAATGAGAGGAATAACATAATATAAGAAAGAGAGATAACCTCAGAAAAGAACGATCAAGAGAATGTTTAAAAATGATGACTGCACTTTATTATGTTTGTATACTCGTAACTAAGTAAAATGTACATCATCAAACATGCTTGAACATACACTAAAAACAATTGTGTGTAAAAGCGTTCCTTGGGCTGACGTAACCACCTACATACAACTTTCACCAATAATTTATGATACCGGTTCGAAAGGCCCCAGTAGAGATACGGTAAGAGTTTCGAACCAACTGTGGCAGCACCATCGGGGAATTACCAAGACACCAATATCGAAACATACAACGGGTAACACCAATATGGAAAGGTACGAGAGGTAATACAAAAACTAACTATCAAAAGTTGTTGTCTTTTGTGCGTCCGTGTATTAGCCCAAAAATATATCGACGAACAAAAAAAGGGAATTAAATTAAAAAACAAGTATTGAATTACGAGTCTCGCACCATTGTCGACGACCATTATCATTGCTAAATTATTCCAAATAAATCATTAAACTGTGAATAATTGCGTTTTTAATTATTAGTGAAATATAACTGCACGTACACACTACCGCACGATTATCGTCTTTTTTATGAACTACGCTATAGTTTATCAAGCTACACTTAGCGCACACCATAACTCATAATTGGTGAATCCTGCATAACAGCACTATAGCCATAATTGGTGACAACCGACCCATATTTTCAAGTGAAATTATCAAATAAAATTTTATTGTGAGTGATTTCGACAGTGCGCGATTTTTTTCTTCGCATATTAAGTGTGCACAGTAAGATCACGCGGTAACGAAGCAAGTAACGGTAAAAACACGCGGTAGCGTAGGCAAGCGAAATCAGTTAGTTAATAAACTATTATTAATTATAAAACGACATATACTTTTGTTGTCGGTCGACAAACACGGAATACCGCTTAATTTTTTGTCAATTTATACCGATTCGATTTATAACAAGATATGTCTGACGACGACGAAAAACGGTCCGCAAAACAAACAACGGTGAAATAGCACGAGTGTCTTTCAAAGTGCCACCATTTTGGGTGGAGTGCCCCGAAATTTGGTTTGCCCAAGTAGAGGCGCAATTCGAGACATGCAAAGTGACGAGTGATTTTACGAAATTTAACATAATCGTGGGCGGTGTCGAAAACCACGTATCAGCGCAGATATCGGAGGCTTTATTAAATCCACCTGCTCAAGAAAAATATGACAATTTTAAAACATGTGTTTTGGAGGTATATAATGTCTCCGAGCAACGAAAAATGCGAAAACTCTTATCAGGTGCCGAACTGGGTGATCGGAAACCTTCACACCTATTGAACGAGTTAACGAAGCTGGTTGGCGCAAAAATCGGTGAAAATTTTCTTCGAACCATCTGACTGGAACGACTTCCATCTCAAGTACGGGCGATTTTGTCAACGAGTGAGGTTCCACTTAAAACAATGGCGACATTAGCAGATCGAATCATGGCCGCAGCTTGTTTCTCTACAGTTTTTATGGTCAATGAAGATGCGCCGCCGTCAAATGCGAGGAATCAAGTGGAAAAACTGACACAGATGGTAAGCAATATCGAGAGAAGAATCGAGATGATGGACTTACATTACCGGCAATAACGGGCCAGTCAATCACCAACGCCGAGCCAGGATGAATTATGTTGGTATCATCGAACCTACGGAGACAAAGCAGCTAAATGTCGAGAGCCTTGTTCTGAAAGAGAGGCGCCTAACGTAACTATTCCAAAAAACTATTAGGCCAGCCGAATAATATAGGCGACCCGGGTCGTACAAAAATAGCGCGACTTGTCGCTATTGATAACTTAACCAAGTCGAAATTCTTAGTTGACACAGGCGCGGATGTTTCCGTGCTTCCACCCACGATCAGCGAACGGCAAAAACCTCCAGCAGCGACAAAACTATTTGCAGCTAACGGTAGCGAAATTAAAACATATGGCACCAAACGTCTGACTCTCTCATTGGGTCTACGAAGAAGTTTCACCTGGGATTTCATTATAGCAGACGTTACTACATCGATCATCGGAGCTGATTTTTTTAAGCCATTTCGAACTCTTGGTCGACATCAAAAACTGTCAGCTGATCGACAGTCTGACCAAATTGTCAGTCAAGGCAGTTCAACAAAGGACAAGTGAGCAAACTTTGAAAACCTAAGATATTAATTCCGAGTTCGCAGATTTATTGCACGAATTCGTTTCAAAGGGGTATTCATGAAGTTTTACGAGTACTGAATTTCGCTTTCTCGTACTTGGACGATATTTTTATTGCTACAAAAACACCGGCGGAGCATAGATGTCACGTCAAGATGGTACTTCAGCGATTATCCGAATACGGCTTATGCATCAATACAGCGAAATGTCAATGGGGTAAAACTGAGGTGCAGTTCCTCGGGCATCTGGTGACATCTACCGGCATTAAGCCATTACCAGAAAAAGTACAAGCTATTGACTACTTCCCGAAAACGAAGACAGGGCAAGAGCTGAAAAGATTCTTGGCCATGATAAATAGCTAAGATCTACGAAACGCAACATTGCTTGCACATCCTAAACCGAATTCCAAATTATCGCTATACGTCGACGCATCAAATGTGGCAGCAGGTGCTGTCCTTAATCAACAAGATGAAGCAGGAGTAATACAACCGTTGGGTTTCTACTCAAAAAAGTTAACAGAGTGTATCAGCAAAGATATTCTACGTATGATAAAATTTTGCACGTCGCTGGCAAAGATAATGCAGTAGTGGATCTACTGTCACGAATCGAGATGATTGATAATAACGAAATATCGATTTCAACGCAATATCAAAGGAGTAAAAAGAGGATCCCAAATTAAAAACCTTATTGGCAGGTAATAGTTCTAATCTTGTTCTACAGGATCTAAAGAAACACTGTGCTGTGATGCAACCCACCAGTTAATCAGACCATTTGTACCCAAAAGGTTCAGGACTCTGATACTAACCCGACTTCAGGGTTTAGCACATGCAGGCATTAGAGCAATGAACAAATTGTTATACGACAAAAGTTCTTTTGGCCTAGCATGAACAAGGATTGCAACGGGTTTGTAAGAGCTTGTCTAGCGTGTCAGCGAGCTAAAGTTCATCGACACAACAAAACGCCAGTGTCCGATTTCATCGTACCGGATAGCCGGTTTCAACACGTCAATATGGATATCGTTGGCCCATTACCGATCAGTTCAGACAAGCGTTACATTTTGACATGTATCGACCGTTATACGCGATGGCCAGAGGCTTATCCGATGTCTGACATGACAGGTGAGACGATCGCACGAGAGTTTGTATCAAACTGGGTATCACGATGTGGTACTTCATCACGAATCACGGGACGTTTGGGAATTAACCATCTTAAGACGACGCCTTACCATCCCCAGTCGAATGGGATAATCGAGAGATGGCATCGGACGCTAAAAAACGCATTCAAAGGCTACCAAGCTAACGACTGGATCGATGCATTAGCTGCAATACTACTAGGGTTGAGGTCAACGTTCAAAGAAGACATCAAGGCGACGCCATCAGAGTTGGTATATGGGATGTCACTGCGGCTACCCGGCAAATTCTTTCACGAGGTTTCAGCAACAGAAAACGAAGCTGAGTTTCTAAAAAATCTAAGGCGAACGATGAACAAACTTAGACCGAAACCCGCGAGCCATCACGATCGGTCGAAGTTCTTTATGCAGAAGCAATTAACAGATTGCACTCACGATTTTGTGCGAAACGACGATTTGAAAGGTCCACTTCAGTCACCTTACGACGGACCATACGAGGTCGTACAACGATACGACAAGTATTTCAAGGTCCGGATCCATAACCAGGCAAGAAAAATCTCCATTGACCGATTAAGAGCAGCGTTTTTGCCCTTAGACGATCAGCCTATTGAAGTGCGAGTGGAGAAATCACACGACAACGAGCAACCTACCCATTACCCAACCTATCGAGGTTCCAGTGGAGAAACCGACCGATGGTGAAAAAGCAAGCGCAACGCGCAGGACGTCCTGTTCAGATTGCTTTCCATTACCGATAACCTGAACACTACGAGGTGGCAGCACCATCGGGGAATTACCAAGACACCAATATCGAAATATACAACGGGTAACACCAATATGGAAAGGTACGACAGGTAATCCAAAAACTAACTGTCAAAAGTTTATGTCTTATGTGCGTCCGCGTATTAACCCAAAAATATATCGACGAACAAAAAAAGTGAATTAAATTAAAAAACGAGTATTGAATTGCGAGTCTCGCACCATTGTCGACGACCATTATTATTGCTAAATTATTCCAAATAAATCAATAAACTGTGAATAATTGCGGTTTTAATTATTAGTGAAATATAACTGCACGTACACACTACCGCACGATTATCGTCTTTTTTATAAACTGCGCCATAGTTTATCAAGCTACACTTAGCGCACACCATAACTCATAATTGGTGAATCCTGCATAACTGCACGATAGCCATACAACCATTCCAACAGATTCAAACGGGCCACACTGGAGTCGCTAAAGATTTGCATAATTTTGGCTTCTGCTGATGAAAATCTAGACTAAAATGTAACCTAATCGATTGAATTAAACCCTTATCAACCCATTTCAGAATTGCAATGAGATTATGCCCAAGTCGATCATAGTTTCATTTTAATTCTGTAACTATTCTGCTTATTTACATTTGAATCAAAAAATGTTTTAAATTTTATTTATAGAAAAAATTAATTTAAAGTAATTTGTGCACACAAGTTTGTCCTCCTTTTAGCAATATGAAAATAAAAACAAATTATATAAATCAATTAAATTTAAAATTATTTTTGCCTAATTGGGTAGTGATATAGACACTCATATTTTGTATGCGAATGGTCAGTCTTAAATATCTCGCAAGTATGTAGTTCACAAATTTGTTAATAAAATCACCTAGAATCCTATCCCTATAAATGAAAATTTTTTCATCTACTAGGAATGTTATTATGATAAAAAATAAAATTACTTTTATTTTTATTTTCTCATTTATTTTTTTAAAAATTTTTTAAATTTATAAAACTTGAAAGAGTAAGAAAAAATAAGGAACTGAGCAAGGACGAATATCTGAGACTAGTTTTACAAAAATAAAAATTGCAAAATTGTCACGAATGTTTTAAAAAAATAAATGAGAAAATAAAAATAAAAGTAATTTTATTTTTTATCATAATAATCATCGTGACAAAAGCAACAGCGCACTAACAAAAGAAACATGGAAATCCACCATCTTCTCAGCAATTAGGAATGTTCCCTCATTCAATATACCGAAACTGAACAATGACTTTGGATAGTTGTAGTTTATACTGGAAAGTTATACAAAGCTATAAGTTAAAAGTAAAAAATGGAGGTGTGGCCAACACACGACTTTCTTTTACGAACAGCGAATTTTAAGAAACTTTTATAATGCAAATTTTTTGCAAACTTTATTAAGATTGTTTTTATTTTTTCATGTTTTCTGTAAATTGTATATTTTTGAAATATTTGTAAAATAAATTTTCTGTTTTACGGAATCTGGGACCTGGAACCCGAAATATTATGTAAGAGATTAATGAAGATATATCTGTTTTGAGGCCCCTTGAGTCCGAAAAAGTGGGTTTCGAAATGATGTCTGTCTGTCAGTCTGTCCGTTTGTCTGCTCGTCTGTTTGTCTGTGTCTTCTCTATAGCCCAGATGGCTTAACCAATCTAACAAAAACTTTAGATTTAAGCTTTACTTATGTAAAAGAAAGTAATAAAAAATAATAAATTTGTAAGAAGTTTGCGTAATTGGTGTCTCAAAATTCCCTGTTCGTAGAAGAAATGTGTTGGCCACACATCAATTTTATTTTTTTTATAAAATTTTTTAAATTTTTTTTTAAATTTTTTTTTTTTTAAATTTTTTTTTTTTTTAATTTTTAAATTTTTTTTTTTAATTTTTAATTTTTTTTTGTGTATTTTTTTTTACTTTTAGTTTTTGGAAACATTTTATTTTAGTAGTTTTTTGTAAACCTTATACTTTTTCAGATATTTGCAAAACAAATTTTCTGCCCCACGGGAGTGGCTACTTCCGGTTGACCGATTTGGAGCAAAATTCACTGGGACCTCCCAATTTATCAAAAAAGCTTAAATCTGAAGTTTCAGCTCAATTGGTTAAGCCATCTGGGCTGTAGAGAGGACACAGACTGACAGACTGACAGACGGACAGACGGACAGACGGACAGACGGACAGACAGACATCATTTCGAAACTCACTTTTTCGGACTCAGGGGACCTCAAAACAGATAAATCTTCAATAATCTCAAGGTCGAAAATTTTCATGATTACTATACTTTATTTTACTTACGTAAAAGAAAGTAAAAGTGTTTGCATTGTGAGCGCTCTGTAATTTGGGTATAACACAGAATCACAGATCTTCAGCATTCAGTAGGCTTATGAATAAGATGCCGTTCACATTTTCTTTCCTGACGGTAAATCATATTTCATTTATGTACTTATGTATTTGCTCTGTAAACTGCAATTTTAAGGCAAACGATCAATTTAATTTTGGTGAATGAGTTATACCAATCCTTGCTTAGTTGACGATAAATTAGTTGGTCCTCAAGAGACAAAATTAAAATCATTGCCGCGAAATTATATAAAAATCTGATATAATTAGTTGTCTCGGCCAGGGCAGGGTTTCGAAAACTTAAGTGATAATATCACTACATATTTAATTAGCCAAAAATAATTTTATTTTTAATTTTTCGATGTTGCACAAATAATTATGAGAACAATATTGTATGTACTAAATTAACTGCAATATTCTTATAGATTTAAAATAAATGGAATTTGATTAAATCAAAATTATTATTTAGTTATTTAATAAATTAATTTTAATTATTTATTATTTGTATCATTTCTTCAAATTTTAATCTATCATAAGCTCTTAATTGTTCAAAAGGAAAATCGTTCCTGGGACGAAACCTTTTTGACAAATTGTTGTACCTAATTTAGGTTGAAAATGTCATTCAAAATGGTCAACAATTCTTAAAAGTAATTAAAATATCTAAAAATAATTTTAATTTTCTTAAGTGAAAACGAACAATAGAAATTTCATTGTGGAATACGTTTACGATAAACCGATAAACAAAATGCTATATCCTGTTGCTTCATTGAATAGATAAACAAACGAAGAGCACAGAATTTTAAAAAATGGGAGTATAACAAATTGATTTATTTATAATTGGGTCATAAAGGTTTATCGCAGTTGACGGTATGCGGGTGTGCGCAACGGGCTTCAGTTTTTACGCTAGGAAAAAACAAAACTTTTCATATAAAAATTGGGAAATCACTTGTTTGTCTAAAACTAATTTTTAAATGAAAACGTTACAAATTCGCCTTAATTATGATCTCTGGGATTTTTTCATAAATATTTGAATTTAAACACATTATTTGAACATCGTTTCTATTTTCTTGAAATAACTGGTTTATTTAAACCAAAATTTATAAATAATTCATAACAAGCATTCTGATCAAATTGAAATAAAAGCTTACTGCAAATCGTGTGGCCACTAAGTCAATACACATCACATAGGTTACAGTACAAATTTGGTAAAATCGAATCAAAAATTAACTCCTGGAGAAATTTCAAGTTCAAGAATGGTCGAAAAAGCCAACTTTCATGAATGTTGGAAAAATACATTTTAGGCATAATTTACTTAATACCAATTGTTGTTATAAATTTTTGTTAAAGATGTTTAGAAAAATGTATAAAAACGCTTTTTAAGATTTTTGATTTTATCATTGAAAAACTTGAAATCAACAAATATCATTTTTACTGTGGATTCTAATAAGGAACCGTGGAAAGTTGTACACCTAAAAATAATCTAAAAAATGATTACATATGATTATGGCTCTGATATTTTTCGAAAATTTCCCACCCACAAAAATCGGGCAAACCAAAATAATAAATTAAAAGTGTGGTTATATCAATAGTTTACTTACATAAAGGCCACAAACATTGAAACAAATACTAACTAGTCAGCTGTCCTAAAAATAAAGCTTTTAAATATAAAAAAATACGAACTTTGTGAATATTTATTGAAAAGACGTTGTTGAACGAAACCTTGATGAAGTAGACAAAATTCTTTTTGGAAGAGTTTAATCAGAGCCCTCTAGATAATAGAGCCTTTCCCATAGGAATCCATAGTAAACATGTATTTGGTTTTGGCTTCAAATTTTTCAATGGAAAAAGCACAAAATGTATCGTTCAATTTTTTTAATAAAGTTTTCTACAAATCTTTGTCAAAAACATACAGATAAACTTCAAATCTTTATCAAAAACTTAAAGCTAAAATATTAAAATTAAATTATTTCTAAAATATATTTCAAAGTTTTATTTTGAAATTATATCAAAGTGGGATTTGAGGACGTAAAACATGTTACTTTTTGTCTGTATTATAATTCACCAAATTAAATCACATTATAATGATTTAGATAAAACATGATTTCATATAAAACAAACATTTTTTTTTGTTTTCTAAGTTTAGTTGAGGTATTCCCAACAATGATTGTAAATAGCAAAAAAGTACTTTAAAACTTTTAAAGTTATCGTTAGTTTTATTATTGTATCACAGACGTCATTTGTGTCTCGTTGCAGATAAATACGCAAAAAACGAAATGATTTGCCCAAAAAAATTTCACACATCTTGTAAAATTTTCCCAGTTGATAATTTTTTTTATGCTCCCATCTATATGTGATGCTTATAAACAAAGTGATTACCATGATTTGTAGTGAACTTTTATTTTAATTTGACCAGAATACTATTGTAAATTGTAATGGTAAATGTTTGTATAAAACTATTATTGAAGATAATATACAATATGTATTCTATATATACTTGAAAGCACTCACCTTTAATTCTCCTATTTTCCTTGGGTTATGTAAAATCAAAGCAATTTTGATTATACAAGCCATAATGTAAAAATCCAAGCTTTTATAAGGGAACTAGAAACGAGGAAAAACCAAAAAATTTCATAGTAAAACACATAAAACATATGGAAAATCACTTTTTTGCCTAAGGCAAATTTGTAAATGAAAACGTTACAAATTCTCTATTATGATTTCTGAAATATTTTTATAAATGTTTGAATTTTAACATATCTGTACTTAAAAGAAAGAATCGCCTAAGTACATTTTACTCAATGTTCAGAAATGAGATATGCAATTTTCTTCGGTTACGGGAAAAAACAGATGAGATATTTGCTTATATTGCCAACGTTTTTAGGTGGGTTTTCGCTATCTGTTTGAATAGGGCATATTAAAATTATGAAAAACCATTTAGTTTTTAGTAAGAACTTTTCAATTTTTGTTTTCAGCGAATAAAGGTCTTATGTAACTTAAGCTATTTTGCCATTGTTTTTATAGTGAAATACAAGAACTTAAATAAACTTAGTTTATTTTTTCAAAATTTAATTCATTTTTTATTGATGTTAAGAGTTTTTATCCAAAAATTATAATTTCCAATCAAAATTTTAATTAATTTTAAGCTTCCTCAAATGTTGAATCATCGCTATCAGCTAAATCAGGATCGACATCTGGAATATTTCCATCGTTGAGATTTAAATAGAAAGGATGATAAAGCTCATTTATAAGATGTAATTGGTCAATCAGATCTTTTTTCTTTTCTTTGCTTATGACGTGTGGGCCATCATAGCTGAGCTGAAGATCGGATATACGTAGTAATCCGATACCATGTCGACGTATATTCAATAACTTAAATGGTTCGTCTTCTGTTAATGAATTTGTATATTCAATTGTCCCAAAATTGCTTGTGTACCGAAGCCATTTCACCTCGGACCTCTTAAATTTATTTCCTTTCTCATCCATATTCCGCCCCATGCATTTTTTTTTTTTTTTTTTTTTTCGCTGGCGCTACATCCCATGGAGGGATTTGGCCGCTCCATAATGAAGTTTCGTAATCATTTGTACAACGGATAATGAGTGATTAGTTCATTGATCCTTACATTAACCAGCCGTGATTTTTTCATCACCCGCCGGGAATCGAACCCGGGACCTCCGGAGCTTAAAGCTAGCATGCTAATAACTGTGCCACCGGGGCGGCCATGCACCCGGGCCCCATGCATTTGGTTTTGATAATTTTCGCAAAATCAAAAAATTTGTTTTGTATAATTTCAAAAACTTTAAACTGGCGAGTTGTACCGACAGTACGGACAAATTAATACTATTCTCTTGGATTGTGTATTTGTACGAGAGACTTTTTCGTTTTTCGTTCAATGGCATGTGAGTATGACCTGGTAGCAAAAATTTGCGGTCGATCGTGGTCTTATTTTGCAAAAACATCATGAGCATAATTGAAACAAACGAGTTTTTGTTTTGGCCGCTGCAACAATTACTATAAAATATTATATTTTCAGTGTCCGGAAATTCCAACAAAAGATGTCCAAGAAGACATGAAGCTACTACCTCTCCCTCGTGCCACATATAGCAATATGATTGGTTCGATACACAATCATGGACAGTTAAGTTATACGTCCATAATTGACGTTTGTAAAATGATATATTGGAATAGAGAAGAGGTGTAGGGCAAGCATTTTTCCAGATCAAACGTATAAAGTTTGGTTTTGGAATTCATTCGCGCAATGCTTTTATCATTATCTTTTGATTTGCACGCGATATCTGCGTCATTTAGGTGCTGTGTTTGCAATGCTGATATTTTATTTTTTTCTTCTGCCGTTTTTGCAACATCAATTTGCAATTTAAATGTGTCGCATTTACTGTACGTATCAGTTTTTGGTTTTTTAAAAGACAGTCCAAAACCTATTATAAAAAGATCTGTTTGATTAAAATGATTACACGAAATAAATACACACATACCATTGAAAATTTCCGAGTATTTGATAATTGAAATAGGACGCTCATGTTCTTCGGCGTAAAGTTTATACATTTTTAGTAAATTCAAATCGCATTGGAGATACTTTTTGCTTGACCGATTCCGAGTATAATGGCTCTCATAAGCCTGAAATTTGTTGATTTGAGCTATTACTTCTTCAATTTGACTATCCGAAAGCTTATTAACTGGTATTCTTTTACCAAGATTCTCTACGATATAACACGAATTAATTGTCGTCTTTTTTTCGATTGTCTTAATATAGCTCACGGTTTCCCCTAAAGTATATAAGAAGCATTTTTGGCAAACGGTTATTCTCAAACCATTGAGTTCCAAACTATATATGTAATAATGAGTTGTATTTCGAGGAGCAGTATAGTACTCTTTAATAATGTAACTCGCTTCTTGCCGCGAACTTCCATTAATCCAGATACATATAAGACCCTTGAAGTGTAAGAAGTAAGCTTCCAATACTTTTTAAATATAGTTTTTTCCTCATCGTACGTAATTTTTGTTCGACACTTCATTTGACATTCATCCAATGGTTTACAAAATCTTTCTTTGCTTTTCCCTTTTTTTGATTTTCGAATTACAGTTTGCTTTAACGGTTCATTTTGATCCATTAAGTCACTATTTACAGCCGCAGATGAAGTACTTGGCTTATCAAGGTTGATATTTGCAATATGCTTTCATGCTCGTAACATAGGTTTCTTTCAATGGTAGCAGCGATTTCGGAAAGGTCAGACAATTCGTCGTCAGATGAAGTGGTATCACTGAATTTTGGAGGAATGAAATCTGGGTCTATGTCGCTGTCATCAAACGATTCATTAATATTATTTTCATTCGAACTAGAATCGATATGCTTTTCATTATGTTGCAACAAATCTGATAGTTGGTTGCTATTGACGCTTCTAGCAACATTTGATTGCATTTCGATGTTTATGGATTGTTTAAACACATCAGTTTTGGAATAAGAATCGCGTGATTAAGGATCAGTAAACGAGTTCTGTGATTTTTTCGGTTCGAGTAGCGTATCTGCAACTTAAACAAAATATTACTTTATTAGATATACTACATATAAGATAACTAAAATATGTAACACGGAGAGAAAATACAAAATATGTACCAGAAGAATTTGGAATCGCACTCGAAGTTACATTTTCTGCAGCAATTTTTCTCGCCATATTCATGATTCTAATTGATCGAAACGACATGTTAAGATGAGTATTAACTGTTTTTAATTATTTATCTTATCATTTTTAATATTGTTTTCTTCTTTAAACTACAATACGAGATGAGCTTATATTATCAACACTTCATTGAAAAAACACTTATGTGTCATTATTAGTTCCTAAAACACTTAACGGCACATAATTTATTTTTTACACTAACTGAAAAATGAAATAATCGCTTAAGTAACGTTAGCACAAATTTCGGAAAAATAAAAAAACAAAAGAATCGCTTATTTGACTTAGATACTTTTGATTCATTAAAAACTGAAAAAATCGCTTAAGTAACTTTTGTCGAGTATGATTTTTAAATTGAAAAAGAGAAAAATTCTAAAAGGCTCTCTTAAATACAAAAAAAGTGTTGGGACATCAATTTTTAGTCACTTATAGGCGATTCTTTCATTTGTTGAATTTTTTGTATGCAGATAGGCGAATATATTTTTTTACTATAACTTGTTCAAATTTAACGGTAATTTAACGAAAAATTGATATAATAAAAAAAGAAACGTATAGTTATAGAGTTAATAAAGCATAAAAAAAGCATTTTCGCCTAAAATCACTTAAGCGACTCTGCCTTTTTGGTACAGATATATGAATATCGTTTAAGTAAATCGCTTTCATTATCTTGTAATAATTGATTTATTTAAACCAAAATATAAAAAAAAGTTCATAACAACAGCATTCTGGTCAAATTAAAAAGAAAAGCTTACTACAAATCGTCTGCATTAAGTCAATATACATTACATAGATAGCAGTGATGGCAGTAAACATTTTATAAAATCGTACCAAAAATTACCACCTGGGGAAATGTCAAGTTCAAAAATTGTAGGAGCAGCAAAACAAATTCACAAAATATTAAGACGTGTCATAATTTTGTGATTAAATAATTGTTTTCTGTACAAATCTGAGACATCTAACGTACACTAGTAAAACTTAAGATAAATTTAGCAATTAATATTTTAATTCGTCGGAGCCAACTTTGATGTATTTTTCAAAATGAAACTTCGAAAAATATATTTTAGAAATTCATAATTTAATTTGAATATTTCTACAGTTAATATTTACTTAATACCAATGTAACCTTCTTGTATATTCTTGTTAAAGATATCTAGAAAACTTTTATGTAAACGTTTAATATTTTTGCTTTTTTCATTGAAAAACATGAAGGTAAAAAACACCATTTTTACTATGGATTCCTATGGAAATCAGTGAAAGGTTATACCACTAAAAAAGCTTCTAAAAAATACGCCATAATGATTATGGCGCTATACTCTAGAAGGCTCTGGTAAAATTCCTGAATTCATGAACAGAAAATAAAAATATAAACAGAAGCTCTATAGTAAAAAAAAAAAAAAATCATCTACCAGATAAACCATAATTCATATAAATCTTCTGAATAAGCCTTGTCAGATTTTTGACCTAACCATTTATAAAAGCTTTCTCTTGTGAAAACAGAAACATTGGATTCAGGTTATTTGTAAAACACAATTTAGCATTGTAAACTTTTTACATGAAATTTTCGAGAAGAATTTTTGAATAATTTGGGCACAACACTACTTTAATCAGAACACTTGAGTTGCGGCTTTTTGTAACAACTATTAATCATTGTTTCTGAAAATTCAGTTCGAAGTGCACTCTAATTTGATATTAAATAAAAAAACAATAATTGACTTTTACAATCTTTCAAAAAATCCATACCAACTTTATTCTTGCAATAAACGCGATTTTCTAAGAGTTAATCTTTTGGTTTTTTTTTTTTGGTAATTTTACGTTGTCGATTGATGTACCGGCCTACATGTCAGTTTGTTCATCTCGCTATATCTCTATATGTCAGTCAAGCTATTTGCCGATCTGTATATAGGCTTGGCTGTATGTTTGTTTGTCGCTCTTTCTCTATCGGCTCCTTCTTGTCACTCTGCCTATCAATCTGTCGCTCTGTTTATTGGTCTACTTGTCAGTAGGTTTGTCTATCGATCTGTTTGTCGGTATCTGGCTTGCATTGGTGAAAAAAGTATTTTTTGGTCAAAGTTAGAAGGTTCGGACCTAAAAATAATTGGCCATTTATCTTGTCATCTCATTATTTTATACTTTCGTACACATATATTTATTTTACATGGTTTCAACAACCCTGTAGTTAATTTTGTATTCATTACACTCTAAACAAAACAGATGAAAGTGGTGGTCGGCTGTCTTTTCATAGATCGGCAGTAACAAAACCCACTATTTTCCGCCTTTAAAAACTATATTAACTCTGGAATAATTTCGATTAAAAGACCAGGGAAAATCGAATAATATTGAAAATCGCAAATATTCCAATTTCAGACAAATCTGTTCAAATCGAAATAGTCCCGCCGAAAATCAGGAATAATTACATTTGCAAAAGCTTTGGCTGGCTGATCAATGACAAAAGAAATGAACGGCGATCAAGTTTCACTTATCAAACGAGATAATTCGAGAATTTACATTTTCCACACTATTAAATTTTGTTTTTATTTACCGTTTACCGATAATCAAAAAATTCAAAGAAAAATCTGGTAAAGTGAATATTTGGTAAAACTGCAGCACAAATTAAATAACTGCGTAAAATATTTGTGCATTAAAACGTTGTGAACATGTTGAAGTAAAAATTTCTTTTATGAATCTCTTCCGACCTGTCTAACAGATTAAGATATAACTTTTTGTCTTTATCGAACAAACCAAATTGTTCTTTTCTAACCATACACATTATTGTAATAGTGTTATTAACCTGTTGAGGTAAAATTAGGCTGAACGTTGTGCTTCAAATCAAACTGCTAACTGCGGATTGCTGCGGTCCCGCCGTTATTTTTAAAATAAACAAATTCATCGTTGAGTTACCGAATTCGAATCAAACGAACGGTATTCTCATAAATTGATACCTGGGCTTCAATTTGCTAAATCAGTTTTCGCGGACGTTAAACTTCACCATTCATAACTAAAAGTTTGCAGAAGGTCTCAACTCGATCGGATATTTTTATTTTACTACTAAAAGAGGCCAACATAATATAATAAATCACAAAGCCCTGTGAGCTAACTGCTTTAACATTAATAATGAAAAACAATTATTTGTAATCTTCTACAACATTTGATTCTCAAAAATTAAGAGCCCACATGGTTAAAGCAAATTAAGAACTATAAAAATGGTATTTATCCATTTTACTTTTTCTGGTGCTGTGGCTTATATTTATCACAATGAATTACGATAATAATTCAATAAAAACAAGTATTTTTTTTGTTTTTTCTAAATTAAAAGCATACAATTTATTATTTTTAAAATGTATTTACAATAATTTATAATTAAAAAACAATGAATTAATAAAGGCTTTCTTTTTCGTGATATTATTTTATTTTTTATTGGAAGACCGGTTCCGGATTTTCTTCCTTCATCAGTTCCTTTTTAAAATGCTATTATATTTGATTCTTATTTTTAAAAATAATTTATAAATTGTTTCGTGCTTTGTTACCACCATCACCATGCCATCAATTTTGTTCGTTTTTGTGTTTCGTTTATCGTTTAATAAGAGTGGATTATTCCGGTGTTTATATACATACATATGTATACATATTTCCATTTCTCCATTATAGGTATTGCCCTTTAGAAGTTTGTGTAGAATTATAAGGTTATTCTCTTAATTTGTACATATATATATATAATTGTTTTTCTGTATAATTAGATTTAAAATTTGTGGTATCATTTGATCTGTTGATTTCCTGCGTATGTTCTATCAACCTCTGACGGAATGAACGCCCGGTTTGTCCGATATAGAATTTTGAACAGTCATTGCACGTTAATTTGTAAACCCCACTATCTAAATCATTTTTTAGGAATGTACCCAATTTTCTTTGTAATTTCTGGCTTGTTTTGTATATGCCATGGGTTAGAATTTTATTCATTACCTATTCTTTTGTATTTTTCATTGAACTCCATTCCGATATACTATTTGTATACTTTCTATCATCATCGTACATTGTTGTGATTTATTGTTGTCGTATTTTTTGTCTAATTTTAAAATTGATACGTTGTACTAAATTTTCGTCATATTTATTTTTTACTGCAATCATTGTAATTTTGTCTAACTCTTCCATATAATTATTTTCGTTCATTGGAATATTATTCAATCGGTATTGACAAAAAGTATACAGTAATAAGAGAAATTATGTAGAAGAATTCTTTTTATAGAGCGCTCGCTTATTCAAATTACTGAACTAAGATTACGATAGCCGGTTTTTGTTGTTGTTAAAATAAAATTGAGAATTGTATGTACATATATATGTAGCTACCTTGGTTTGTTATTTTTATTTTTAACTTTTGATTGAATATGTAATACATATTTGCATGTACGCTTTTGTATAGTTGAATTTTTTGAAAATAAAAACATACACACACAACACGTTTGCAAATACGAATACGATATTAATTTTTTATGTTTCGTTTTACTCGATGCGGATGAGCAGATGAGATGATAGATGTTTGTACATTTTTGTTGAGATTAAATGTATACAAAATTATTGTGCTTTTGTAATTGTTGTAATGATTGTAAAATTTTTAAAGTGTGTAGGAGGTCAATTATTGTATTTTAGGGTAACCTTAGAATTCCAAACCGATTCTATATCAAAACTTAGGCAAACGTGCAAGACAAAAGGAATTGTAATTCGCGCCATAGACCATTTTGCCAAGCAAAATGAGTATTTTCGACAAATTTTCAAAATAATTAGAGCAATAAAACTTTGATAAAAAATAAGTTGAAAATTTCTCGAAAACGTGCTTAAGCACCACTGCCGATTTGTCTACCCAATTACCTGTTCAATGTGTAAATCGTTTTGGTATTGTTTAGAGTGTTAATTAGAACCAATTGAATAGACCAATTATAATTTATGGTACATTCAGCATAAGTAGTTGTACGATCACATCGCGCCGCTTTAAGTTGCACTAAAATAGCACGCCCGATGCACATTTCCTTGAACCGGTCGATTCAATTGAAGCATAGTATAGTATAACTCGTTGAATTTGATAAAGTGCATAGGTACTATCACAAATCCTACTTTGGAGCTTTTATGCAAGAAGAACTACACAAGAAGGAGTTAGATTAAAATTCAATCGGAATTTGTCATCTGAATATGAAATTTATACTTGATAAAATTAGGTTTTAGTGAAAAAATTATGTACTTGCTTTAGAATAAATGAGATCAAATACAAAGGATGTATGTTCATTCCAGTATCTATTTCCGTGAGTTGAACAAAGCACAGGCCGTGATGCGCTGGTAATCATTATTGGAATTTTATCAGATATGCCGCTTATTTCTTCTACTGTAATTAATGTGAGATTCAGGCTTAGAAAACAGAAATGCTGCTGACAGGGACTTTTCTCTTTGTTATGAAATAAATACACTCGGAAATAATTTGTTTACGTTTCAAATTTTTTTTATTTAATCGTTTATTTATTTATTAGCTTTTTAACAATATAAAAAAATTAGCTGAGAATTGTTCTCCATCTCCTGTTCTTAGTTGTATTGTTTTTTTTCCGAATTTCTTTTCGATTAACAAAAGCCTCTATATTTTCTTTTTCTATGTGCTCCATGTGCCATTTGCTATGCTTTCGAATTAGTATTAAAATCGTAAGGTTTAATAAAAACATACGGTGGTTAAAGCATAAATGGTTTTTATCATAAAATTCACGGTCAATTACATTTTCTTGTAAAGCTTTTACTACATGACTTTTTAAACCAACGGCATAAGAATTGCTTTGAAAATAATATTCAAAATGATCTATTTGCCGCCTGCACAATTCAAAAAAGGACTGGGATGGAGTTTGCAATTTTCCAAACGTATCATTTAAATAATTTTTGTAATGTATCAATAGTTCCGAGTTGCACTCTAAATAATCGTTTTCCTTGACCATTATTAACGCACAATTCTTCTTCTTCTTCCGCTGGCGCTACATCCCATGAAGGGTTTTGGCCGCCTCAACGATGCTCCTCCAAATAATCCGATCCGCCACAAGAGAACGCCAGACACGGTGACCGAGTGTGTACAGATCCCTCTCAACGTCGTCCATCCATCGGGTAGGTGGTCTCCCACGAGGTCCTACTTTCGCTGGTGCCGACTCCAAGGCCTGTTTAGTGGTCCGATTTTGTGAACGTAGTACGTGCCCAAGCCATCTCAGCCTTGACGATTTTATGAATCCTATGATGTCGACTTTATCGAGATCATTTCTGATCTCGTGATTCATTCGCATTCTGTACGTGGCTCCCTCTTTAATGGGACCGAGAATTCTTCTTATCATCTTACGCTCAGTTACAGCGATTTTCTGGATGTTTTGCGCTGTTAGTGTCCAAGACTCGCAACCAAAGGTGACAACTGGTCTTATCAGCGCCTTGTAGATGTCCAATTTTATTTTGCGCGATATATGAGGAGACTTGAAAATTTTTATATTGGCGTAAAATGCTCGGTAGCCTGCTGCGATCCTCGATGAAATGTCCACAGAAACGGAGTTTTGCTCAGTGATCAGTGATCCTAGGTATTTAAACTCATTCACCTTTTCATATTGAGTATCTCCTGAAATGAAGTCCCCACGAGTCTGTCTTCTCGCGGTCACCATGTATTTGGTCTTCGCTTCATTGATCTGAAGGCCTATTTGTTGGGCTGTTAATTCCAACGGAAGGAGGACCTCTTTCAGAGAGATGATGTTGCGACCCAGAATGCAAATATCGTCAGCGTATGCTAATAGCTGGGTTGATTTATAATACAGGCAGCTACGCTGGGCTATATTAAGCTGACGAATGACATACTCTAATGATAGATTGAATCGAGTTTGAGCTATTGGGGCTCCTTGCCGCACTCCAGATGTTATCTCGAAGGCATCCGAAATTTTGTCTTCTATTAGCACCTTACATATTGAGCCATCCATTAAGAGCTGGCACATTGAAACCAATTTTGACGGTATGCCCAGATAGGACAATACGTTCCATAACGTGTTCCTCTTAATGCTGTCATACGCCTGTTGAAAATCTATGAATAGACTGTGTACAGGGATGTCCTTTTCATAGCATTTCTCCAGCAAAATCCTCAGCGTGAAAGTTTGATCGGTCGTTGATCTATTTGGCCGAAAACCACATTGATAATCACCCAAGATCCTCTCGCTATAAGTTGATAATTTTGCTGCGACTACGTTAGCCAAAACCTTGTAGCCCGTGTTCAGCAAAGCTATACCGCGATAGTTGTTGCAGTTTAATCGATCTCCCTTTTTATGAAGTGGACATATTAGAGCCGTCTTCCACTCTACTGGGATTTCTTCTCTAGACCAAATTGTTGATATTAGCTCAAACATGCGGCAGAACAGATAATCACCGCCATATTTGAGCATTTCGTTGCAGATACCATCCTCACCAGGTGTCTTGTAATTTTTCATCTGCGATATCACGTTCCGTACTTCATCATATGATGGAGGAGGTGGTGGTGTAATCTCGACGTTAATATCGCGTTGAAGCAAGAGAGGTTGTTGCTCGGAAGGTGGTGCCTGTTTATTTAAAAGCGAGGAGAAATAATTTCGCCACACTTCGAGGACGGTTTTGGTGTCCATTTCCAACTCGCCTGATTTGTTGCGAATAGCGCTACTACGTGGATGAAAGTCCGTAGCTAATTCTCTTATGCAACGATATCTATCTCTCAGGCTAGAATTTTGGATGTTGCGTGCCTGTTGTTCATGCCATTCCCGTTTCTTCCGTCTACATAGCCGATTAGCGATTCTCCTCGCAGTCATGTAGGCGTTATGGGATTGCCTTGTTCTTTGCGATAGATCTCGTTGTCTCGCGCGATCTTTTTCCCGAATAGCACCAATACAATCATCATCAATCCAGAGATTTTTAGGCCTTGACGGATTTTGGCCTATGGTGGACTTTGAGGCATCGGTTACCGCCGTTTTGATAATGTCCCACTGTTCTTGAACGGAGTCAGGAAGTGGTTTATTTTCCAAGATTTCTGATACAGTCATCCCGAAGGTGGTTCTGGTAACTTGCTCGTTCAATGCCGCAGTGTTGCAACGAGTGATGCGCTGGAAGCGATGATTATATGTGGTTGATAGACGAAATTTTAATTCAGCAACTACCAGGAAATGGTCTGAATCAATGTTAGCTCCACGTTTAGTTTTGATGTTTTTAAGGCTAGAAAAATGTCTCTTGGACAAGAGGATGTGGTCGATTTGGTTGACCGTTGTCCCGTCGTTTGATTTCCATGTGGCTTTATGAATGCGCTTATGTGGGAAGTATGTGCTGGCAACCACCAAGTTGTACAGTAAAGCTAGCTCGATGGTGCGCATCCCGTTGTTGTTTGATGTATGGTGCAAGGAGTTTGGGCCGATAGTGTTTCGATATGTACTGCCAGCACTGCCAATTTGAGCATTGAAGTCGCCCAAAACAATTTTGATGTCATGTTGCGGAATTTTGCTCAGGACGGTTTCGAGCTGGTCGTAGAAAGCGTCTTTGATTTGATCAGGCTTCTCCTCGGTGGGGGCATGAATGTTCACAAATGTGATGTTAAAGTGACGTCCATGAAACCTGAGTGTACAAATCCGATTACTGACAGGCATGAAGTCAGTCACAAATTGACGGCATCGATTGCTAATCAAGAAACCAACGCCCAATTCATGTTTATCCATGTTATTGCTATGACAGAGAGTTAGTCCGAAGCGACTATAATCGGTGATGTCATTGCCGATTAGTCTTGTTTCCTGTAGCGCTACGAGGTCGAGTTTATACGTAGATGCTTGTTCGAAGAGTTGATGGAGGCTCTCCGGGCGGTTTAGGCTGAGTACGTTCCATGTTCCAAATTTAAAATCGTTGTCCTTATATCGTGTCCGAGGTCGTTGTTGTGAATCCAAAAATATCCGAGGCTCATGTTGAGGTTTCGTAACAAAAAATTTTTACAGGTTGGGCTGTTAACCCAACGCCAACCTTCTGTAGAAGGACCACAGCCCTCACACTTTAGCCTACTCCTTTAACAGAGTAGTTTCTAGTGGCCGCCACGAAGAGGCAGTGTGAGCACTTGCTGAAGTTGCATGCAGTTACGGCACATGAAGCGAGTCTTGTGTTTATCCCCCTGCATACACAGCAGCCTGACCACATACTAACGCACAATTGACACAATTATATTTTTTTAAAACTCGCTGAATTAAATAACCAACAAAATATCTAGTCGAAGCATCCATTTTTGTGTTGGGTTCGTAATTTAATAATTCCAAATCGACCATTTCTTCTATTTCCTCTAATGGACAATGGCCAGAAGCTTCACAATGTGTTTCACAATTTGTTGACGATATGTTTTCCGTAAATTCCTTGTTATTACCAATTTTTTCTTCTTCAATTTCCTCTCGCAGGATGGCTAAAAGGTTTGAGCCATTATCTTCTTCGCAATTGGAGGACATTTTAAATGATGTTAGATATTTTATTGACAGTAACTTGGCAATCGTAAAATTAAACTCTTGGACTGACGGATTAAAATTATTCTCGTTAGCTCCTGTTATTAGAGCAAACGAGTTTTCTAATGCATCCTGGTTTAATCGTGACGTTAAGATATATGTATTTGATATCGCTTTTTTCTTGTGTTATCGATTTAAGTAAGCAAAGAATACCGTTTATGGTTTGTATCATGCCATCGAAAGAAAAAACCTTTTTACCATTAACTAATTTGATATTTTCCAGATATAATAACATATTTTGAAGAAATTTATGGATTTCGCGATCTTCATCGTTCACGTTAAATACATGTTTGGAATTTAAAATATCGAAAAGTTTATCTAGTTTTTCAAATAGTTTTCAATTGGCTAATACGTTCGACTTTGTTGAGTCAGAAAAATTATTTAATTAATCCATAGTTTTAATACCAGCTACGACACTCCGGCTAAATACCTGGGTTGCAAATTTGACTTTCATTTTATCGAAATGTACTGGATTCACATGTTTCTCCGTTAACTTAGGGCACATTCTATAGTGACCGAAGTTTGTTCGTTTTTATAAAGCTCCCGTACGACGTTCCAACTTGCTACCCCCATCCGAGTAATTAATATCGGATGTAAGCAACGCGTTACAAAACGATTTTGTTAAATGTGGTGAATCAAAAAGTTCTACAATTTATGTGGGGTTGTTGTAATTTAAAGCCGGATTATGTTTCGTGGCACCTAAATTTAAAACGTCTGATTTAATTGGGTTATGCGAGACATAATAGCACAATATATGTTTATAATTTTCGATTAGGTAAGCCCCTTACCATAAAAACACATACATGGGTTCCTATTTCGGGCCCTCTATAATCTTCCCCTAAGTCAACAAATCCGTCAATGCAATCTCTGACAATGTTGTATTTCAGATCTTGTCGAATTTTAATTTCGTCAAAAATTAAAGAACAAAGTTTACCGTTAACGGGTAAGCTTTCAATTTTTTCTTTTAATTTATTTAAAATATAATATGTATTATTATGTCCAGGGGATACATTTTTGATAGGTTGCCATCTTATTAAAGAGGATTTGGACGGTAAATCAAATTTCAGGCGGTTTCTCAAAAAGTAATAAGCTTTCGGAGACCGATAATATATATTTTGGGAAAGGGTCTTAAATGCGTCCGGCCATTTTTGGCATTTTTTTCTATCACACAAAATCATTTTGCAAAAATTTTTCGATGGTTCACTTTTATTTTGCTGGTCGATCACATCATTTAAACTTGTTTTAATTTTTGATTTTAAATCGTTTAATTTTTTTGCTAGTGTTCGGTTTTTTTGCTGTAAACTTTTTACATCTTCGATTCAAACGTCGATACACTTCAATATTTTTCTCTGTTTTTTCACAATTTAAACACAAATGTTGGCAACAAGTATTACTATCAAAATAAGGATCGGGTAATCTAGAAATATCTTCTAAAGTTAAATGTTCCATAGTTTCGTCACTTTTACTGTATGATTTTATGTTAGATTTAATACTATTAGATGAACTTGGCAAATAATTAGGGTTCGAATTTACTTCATTATTAATCTCCATGGGCACGACAGTTGGTAATTGACCGCTAGCAGTAATTTTTGATGTTGAAGAAGTCATCTGAACCTGTGGTAGCAATAACGTTGGAATTGCATTTCGTTTTAGCTTCTTTTTAAAAAAATATTGTGCCTCGAAATGTTTTGAGCAAACGAAAATATTTTTCCTGCCAGATGGATTGATTTGACCATTAGTTAATAATTCATCATGTTTATCATAAACATTAGAATATTGGAAAAATCGAGCGCCGTCTTTTCGTTTTGTACCACAATTCAAAACCGCACATTTAACAGCTGAGGAATCTCCCATTATTACATATGAAAACAATTTTACCTCAAATTCAATATACCGTGAAAAACAAACTAATTTGCTTAAAAAAACGTTCGAATTAAACTACAAATTCAGCAATACACCACTTTAAGTAAAATCTAAAAAATACTAAACTGTTTTTATTCATAAATTCAATTTGTGCTTCGAATCTCGTCTGTTTCAAACTACAAATATCAACTGTTACTTTCATCCATGTTGTCTTTTTTCTATCTTGTTTTCATAAACAAAAATAACAAATTTTTGTTTTCGATTTATATTTCCTTCAAATGTACCTTCCCATTTATATTTTGTATTTTTTTCTTGTATTCATATTGTATATGGATATGTCGCAATGTATAAAAAACACGGCATAAAATAGACACTCATATTTCATATTTAAAAATATGTATATAAAACCCACTAACACACTGACCCAAGTCAATATGTATACATTTGTTTAATGATGTCTGTCATAAGGGAAAAGAGCACGGCTGCTTGCATAAGACATTTGTGTTGGTTTTGGAAGAATACCACCAAAGTATGTACATATGTACATAAATAAATACACACATTATCGTATTTTCTACTTGGCCTTCGTTAGATTAGTACCAAAAATTAAGCTACTGCCTGGGTCGCTACTGTCGCAAAAGAACAAACGAATTATTCTGGTTAGTTTCTCTGTTAACTATTATCCTTTTTGGTATTGAGAAGTATCAATGTTCGAGGTAGTGACATCTGTCAGTAATAAAAATAATCTAGATAAGTATATTAAAATATGCCATTTGTGTTTTGTGTACAAAGCGTAATATAAATTCAACACAAATAGCGGGTAAATATTCATTATTTTTAAATTAAATTCTATTATAATTTCATAAAGCTGAATTATGTTTGATTAACAATTATTTTGCTTCTTTAAAAGATATGTTATACAAATGTGATATTTTATAAAAACAGTCAAAATAGAATAATATTTATGAAAAAATTAAGAGGTTATGTTTTTGTTAGTTCGAATATTTGCTGAACTTATTAATGAAATTATTGTAATTGTTAGCAATTCGAGCGTTATAAATCAATATTCATTTTGAATTTTAGGTTTATTTGGGATAATGTCTACGAAAACTTGTCTAAATGAAGAGTCATGTGAGAATATTGCAATTTCGCTCACGCAGATAATTGGATATTTTGGTACTTCAAAAAGGCCCATTCGTGAGGTTGAGGAGATATTGAACGACAATTTTGCCAGCTCCAACTTCGAATCTAACACTATTTTTGGAGAATCAAATGCATCGACACTTCTACTGATTGGTAATTGTTGCACTGCGGTACTCCACATACTTCTTACACTTTCTGCCGTAGGCACTTGGCGAAACACACTTAATACACAAATTTTTAAATTTTTTTTAATTTTTTTTTAAAAACACTTGTTAAATATTTCGTAAAATTACAAAAGGTTTAAAAAATCACTCGATCGATTTCGGCTTACTAGGCCATCATCAGGAGTATCTACTAAACTGTAAAAATAAAAATGTAGTTATAAAAGCAAAAAATGAAACAAAAATGTACAAATAAAAAATGTGGGAGTGGTAAACAATAAAATTGGTGAGAGCAATAAACATTAAAAATTAAAAGGGGGTGAGTTAAACCAAAGTTCATAGTATATTAGAGATTAGTCATTCAGTACAAAAAATAAAAAAGACTAGAAAACCCTTCCATTTCTTTGTAAGGGGCACCTTTGCATATCATGTAGTAGATTAGAAACCGGCACATTAAAGGTTAAATATTTACAAGTAATTTGAATGCAAAATATCTACGTATATATCAAAGGGACCCTATATATTGCATCGGGGGGACCCTATTTTTACCTCATATTTTACTACTGAATGAATTATCTTTAATATGTGATTATCTTTGGTTAAACACAGGTATATGATTATTGATTAGTCAACGGTCGAATAACAAAATTCCAGATGTTGATTTTTTTTTTCCACTTCTTTATTTTATTATAACCCGACGTATTAGTAATTTTATGGTATGGAATGAGTATGGGAATAAAAAATGCGGGGTCGGTAATTGGTGAGAAACGGAGTTCTTATGAGTTCGTTGAGGATATTTTGGTTAAGAAATATAGCTTTTCGGATTTCGTAAGATTCTAGGTTGTCTAAACGTCTGCTTTTTGGTTGTACATGTAATATTTCTAAATTGTTTAAACTGGATGTGTGATTTTCTAACGTTAAATGATTATAAAGAGATGATTCATGGCTACCAGCCATGAACTCCACATAGTGTCTTAATGATTTTTTATTAATTTTATTAGTTTTAGACATACTTCAGAATAATCTAGAATTTCAAATGGATATTTCAAATCACTCATGTTGATATAACAATTATATCTATTTAATTATCATATATTAATAAGTTCAATAAATTTTCGAACTAACAAAAACATAACCTCTTCATTATGTACTTTTTTTTTATAAAGATTCTTCATCTTTTCACCACTTCTTACATATTTATAACAAGTATCTTAAAGAGCTCATACTTTTTTAACACAATATAATCGAACAATTCCAAATTATATTGTAATATTAATAAATATTTACCCGGCCTTTTCGTAAAACTTATATTGCGCTATGTATACAAATCGCAAATGTCATATTTTAATATACTAACCAAGGTTCAATTTTTTTCCACCAGATCTACAGACAGTTCTCTAATAGATCATGTTTAAATGTCAAATTTTCTTAAACCACAAGAGCTACCATCTTTCGAACAACTCGGGAAGCATAAGCCACTTTCACATAATGACATTAGGTGTTACTAAATATATTCAGTGTCAAAAATTGTATGACATTTTTATGTGCATTCGTGTTATAAAAGTGATTATTATTAATATGTGATAATTAAATTGATTTTATCTATTCCGCTTTGAAAAACGTCAGTAATATTTTTTTGATTGTGTATAGTGACATCTAGTGGCAAACGCTTTGCTCTTTTTCTTTGATCGTGCTGCCTCTTTCCGAAAACATGATCTATATCATATGATTATATGCCGAATATTTGTGTTGTGGTGGATAATATGATGTTTTGTCTATTGTTTGGTCTGTTTGAGTTAATTTTCTAATGCCCGATTTCAGAACAAAACAGCAATTCGCCAGTTAAATAATATTTCCTCTCTTTCTTCTTTTATGAAATTGCAATTTGTTTCATAATTCAAAATCAATGCTATCTGATTATATTTCTTTTTTACATGAACATTTTAAAGGGAGAATTAAATTTTTATTTGAGCGATATTGAAAAGTCAAATATTTAATTCTCCCTTTAAAATTCTCATGTAAAAAAGAATTATGATCCAGATAGCATTGATTTTGAATTATGAAACAAATTGCAATTTCATAAAAGAAGAAAGAAAGGAAATATTATTTAACTGGCGAATTGCTGTTTTGTTCTGAAATCGGGCATAAATATTTTAAATTTGTGTATTTTGATTTTCAATTGTGATATCTTGGAAATTTAAAGATTTGTTCACTTCTATCTCCAACGTGAATTTTATGTTTTTATGTATATTGTTGATTAATTTGTGAAGCTTATCCAATTGCCTTCGTGAACCCTGGAATAAAATTAAGATATCATCAACGTACCTATGCCAGTAAATTATATCATTTTTGTATTTATTCTGGTTATTCATGATATAAGTGTTCTCAATATAATTAATGTACATATATATTGGCTAATGTTCCTGATAATGGACTCCTCATTGGCAATCCGTCAGTTTGGCTGAATAATTTGTTGTTGTGTCAAAAATTATTTTGGAAAGCTATGGTTTTTAATAATTCTATGGTTTCATTGACCTTTATTACATCTATGTGGTTTTCAATAAGAAGATTTTAAGTGATTTCTAATGTTTGCATTATCGGAATATTGGTATACATATTTCTGATTAGGGCTTGCAATACCGAGATACCGAACGATTTTTAGAATACCGAAATACCGATTTTGGTTGTCCCAAGTGCCGGTATTTTGGTACTGTCAAAATATTAAAATTGAGGTTTTTTCTGTGTTTTAGTATGATACCACATACCAAATCAATGGTTCCTTTTCAAGAGTAAGTAGAGCTGAAACCTATTTAAATCTCCTCGAAGAAAGACTTGAAACGTTCGATTTAAGTCAAAATGAAGATATTGTGAGCATTAAAACAGATAGAGCTAGTGTAATACAAAAAGGACGGCGATTCATTCAAAGCCATCACCAACTTTGTTACGCACATAGAATCCAACTAGCAGTGCTTGGGGTTATGTATAACTGACAGACAGTGAATCTTCCTTTTTTTGAAAAATATGTAGATAATGGGTTACATGTATCCCAGAATTCCTTGAAGCTAAATGAAGAACTACGATCACTTATCCATAAGGTGAAAAAAGTTGTTAAACTGTTTCGACGTTCTCCTACAAAAAATGATAATATATACCGCAAAAATATGTTAAATCAGAATTTGGTTATAGGAAAGGCCATTCATTAATCATGGATATGAAAACCAGATGGAATAGTTTGTTCTTTATGCTTCAACGTTCATGAGAGTTGAAAAATTGTATTTTAAAAACCTTAATAGGCCTTAACTCCAACATTTTATTTGATGAAAGAGAAGAACTAGGCACAACTTGTAGGGTAGTTACAAAATTATTACGAATTAAATTGACAATAGAATCATTGTGTCGACGTGATGACACTCTTTTTTATCTCTAGTCACCGAGTTTAAAACTGCGTTATCTACAAGAATTAGTGAACGTCAGACAAATTAGCCCTTTACAATATTTACATACAGTGCACCACAAAAATAAAATTTGAGCAATGGTCGAAAGCAAATATTGTTCAATTAATAGTGAATATAGTTGAGCGCCTTACACACTTATCATAGCTAATGTAATATGTCGGAATCGCATGAATCAGTACAACTGCGAACAAGAATGAAAATGTTACTTTACAATCGCAACTATATGGTATTTAATAAAGACAAGGCAACAAACAACACAGGGGCCCTATTATTATTTCCGCCGCGAAAGAATTATTTTACGATATCGTAAATTTGGGATCACAAAACATGATAATTTTTCGCCATCTATTCGATAGCGAGAAAAATTCCGCCCACAAAAATAAGGCAGAGAATATCCCGATTGAATTATTGTTGAGGATTATGACAGGTCAGTAGGTCCCGTTTATAGGTCCCGTAAATAGCCTTAAAAATAACTACAATTCTAAAATTTGTTTTATAGTATATAAAAATACCGGTATAATACCGGAATACCGGTATTGGTCAGGGAAAATACCGGTATTGGAAATTTGCTCCGGTATTACAAGCCCTATTTGTGATGTCAAATGAAGCAAGTTTGGCACCAGTTGGGATGGTAATATTTCGGATTTTACCAATTAATTCTAAGTTGTTTTTTATAGAAAAGCTATTCTTCTGAATGTGATGATGTGATGGTTTAGCCAGTTGTTCAATATTTGCTATTTTGAACGTAGGTGAAGTTAATTAGCAGTCTAATTGGAATTCTTTCTTTGTGTAATTTCGGTAACCCGGTTAATACCGGCCGTTGGTTTCAATATTTTGCTACTGTGAATTTGATATCTGCTCATAGGTGAATTGAATTGCTGATCCCTTTATTGATATTCTTGTGATGCAAGTTTTCGTTGGATGGATAATGTTGTTGTTGTTTTTTAATCTTTATTTATAAATTATTGAAAATACATTTTAAAAATAATAAATTGTATGCTTTTAATTTAGAAAAAAACAAAAAAAAATATTTATTTTTATTGAATTATATCGTAAAGCAAATTATATCACTCAAAGACTAAAGAAATGCAGAGCTATTTAGATTCAAACGTTTAAGATGTATCACTAGCTTAAAATAAATAAAGCGCCAGCTTAATAATGATATCAAAAAACAATGGAGAACATTCCAAATATATAGCTTTAAAAAAATTCACGTTGCAATAATTCAACATTAAATTTAACGAAGACGAAGATAAAAAATTCGCTTGACAACAACAAACAATAAATTATTTTACGTTTTTTTTTTATTGTAAATTCGCTTGAAGATGATGAAATATGCAAGACAGTTTAATAATTGAGACAATAATAATAGTTACGGTTGAAAATTAGGTATGGTAGTGGCAAAGGAACGTTTAAACATTCTGTTTTGTAGATGAGAATAGGTAAGAGCGGAGGTGGAAATTGATTACCCCTTTATTAAACATTCAATCCTTGATTTCAAATTTGCAAATGCGATTACATTATTATAGGACTTTATTTGGATGTCAATGTCTTTTTATTCTATGAACTATATACAGGCATATGTCTTTGTGCGATTTGAGTCGAATTAAACATTTAATTAAAGCTGAATTGAACATACATATATACGAGTAATAATAATATCGCACCGAAGAAAAAAAAATCGAAGACAATCACAAAAAAAGTTTCCTTGAAAGCGGGAAAAAGTAATATTAGTAATAATATAAAAAATATTCTTAGGTTGTTTATTTTCAGTTTTTTTAAGTGGAATGACGTCAGTAGGAAAATAAAAAGAATTCTGAGTTTTCATATAACAAGGAAAAGTGGATAAAATGTAACATAAAATAATACCTTTTATTGTTCTGCTTTTTGAAAAATGGGGCAAAAATAACGGATTAATAATAGTAGTAAGGAGTAGTAGTTAGGAGTAGTGGTAGTACTAATAAGAATGCAATACGTAAACAAATATGTCGAGTTAAAATCCTGAAAGACGGAAATTTTGAATTTACTAAATGTGAATGCTTACAAAACCAAAATTATCGAGGAAATAGTTAAGCTTCCCTATTGTATAGCAAATATTTGATAATTTTCTGTGAAAACTCTTTAATTTTAATTTTGATGTAATCTTTTAAAATTATTTTCAATATTTGGAAGGATCCAAATACTAAGCCGTATATGTGTAATACAGGAGCATATTATGGAGACAGAAACTCATCTCACCACGAAGTAGTGTTTAATAGATTGGCCAAGTTTTTGAATTTTACGGCATTGCTAAAATATTTCACATGAAATTGATTTAAATAACTTGTTGGATATGAAAGACAGTTTTATTGGGCCACTGTACATACAAAAATATGTATTTCGAACGAAAATAAACTTTTCATTTTGTCTTGTTTACGTATTTACATGAGTAAGTATGTATATGAATGTATATGGCTTTGGTATATTGTATGGATGTGTAATAGACATATCTTTTCGATTTGGATAGGCATCACATTTTTATTCAACAATTAACTTTGTAATATAACGATATGTAGCTATTTATATAAAATATACATTGCATATAAAATATGTATATTCATGTGTTATTATGTGTTTTAGGTCTTAAAAATTTAGAATTTCTAACATGAAACCTAATATTTTTTATATTTTATGTTTTGCCTAAATATAGCCAAAAACACAAAGGAAAAGCTGATGATCAAAAGTGATTTATACATTATGTTCATTTAATATATGTATAATGGTTTTTGGAATAACTTTACTCCCCTCCTGTTTTCCGTATCATATCACATCATTGTTTGAGATCACATTTTTAAAACATGTTGTCTATGCTATACAATGAAATCTAATCTTCAAGTTCATAAAGTAATATTGTGTACATTGCGTGTGGAGTAAAACGTGTCTGATTTTAAGTGTTTTAATTGGGGGTTTCAAACTTTTATGACGCAGATTGTATGTATGTTGATTGTATGTCATTCACAAATACAGTGATAACCTTCTAACACGGAAAACTGAGGGATCGAACTATTGTATAGTACATTACGTGAATAAACTGTTGTAAAATTAATTAGTATTGCAACCAGTGGACAGAACAAACTACCGCAAATCTTTCTAGGTTAGTACATTTTATTCGACAGTTATGTATAAAAGTGCTCTGTAAAGGACGACTTACACTACTAGTATTTATTGAATGCATATTATATTTCAACACTCCTCCTTAATTTGCATTCTATTAATTTCAACATATGTACAAACAAAAAATAATTTGATTTTGAGCATTTCACTAAAATCAATTCAAATTAATTATATTACACTTATCCCTAAATTGAAATCTCGCTTTAGCAAGACCCTTTATAAACATGTCGGCCAGCGTCTCATCGGTTGGACAATATTCAATTTTTACAAGATCATCGTCGACGTATTGCTTTACGAAATGTACTTTGGTATCAATGTGCTTTGAACGGGTGCTCAATTTTTCATCAATCATCATTTTAATCACGCTTTGGTTGTCCTCGAAGATTTTTGTTGATTGACTTCGTTGCCAGTGAAGATTATTTAAAATGCACTGGATCCAAATCGCTTCTTTGCAAGCTTTATACAAAGCGATGAACTCAGCTTCAGTCGATAATAAGGCTACACATTTAACAAAAATATGTGACCAGAATTGGACTTTCGTGTGTGGCGAACTTCTGCCCAATTCGCATCAGCGTACCCTACTAGTTCCTTGCTAATTGTCTCACATCCTAATTTCAGACGTAGTTTCGATGTACCTTTAAGATAACGAATCACCTTCTTGACTTCGTTACAATCAGAGTGCGTCGGTGATTCTACTTTCTGTGATAATATTGCAATGGTTGCAGAAATATCAGGACGAGTATTCGTCGATATGTATAATAAACATTCTATTGCTGCATGGTACCTGTTATTGTCCAACAACTTCTCCTCATCGATTTGTTTATGATACGATGGACTAAGTGGAATATCAGTCGGTTTGGATTTTTCCAAATTAAATCTTGCTGCAACATTCAAAATGTATTGCCCTTGGTCAAGCATATAGAAATCATCATGTTTAGCGACTTTCATTCCCAAATAGTTTGCTATCAAACCAAGATTGTCGATATTGAAATTCGAACTCGACGTTTTCTCAAAATTATCGCCGTATCCTGTTGTGTCGTAAATAACCAATATATCATCGCCATATGTTAACACAAACATGTAGCCACGTTGTCCGTGGTTTATGTTTATAAACAAGTGTCAGTTTTGCTATGCGTCTTTTTTGCTTTGATGAGTACGTTATGCAATTGCTCATTCCCAACACGTGCTGACTGTTGCAGACCATAAATGCTTTTGTTTAAACGGCATACCTTATCCTCATTTCCATAGGCTATATATCCAGGTGGCTGACGCATGTAAATCTCCTCCTGTAAGTCGCCATTCAGAAACGCGGTTTTCGCATCAAAATGATTAACCATCATTTTTCTGCTTGCTGCAATTGAAAGCAAAGTTCGAAATGTTGTGTGTCTGGCGACAGGCGCAAACACTTGATCGTAGTCAACTCCATATATTTGACTAAAGCCTTGTGCTACCAGTCTAGCCTTATATTATTTCTACATCTTTCCATCAGCACTAGTTTTTAACTTATAGATTCATCTGCAGCCGACCAAATTTTTTTCTTCAGGCAAATTTATCAGCTTCCATGTATCATTTTTAATCAGCGATGCATACTCCTCCTCCATGACGTCAATCCAATAATCCTTTTGAGTGCAGGAAATAGCTTCTTTAAAGTTGGAAGGTTCGCCATTGATAACAACGCTGATTTTCTCAATCAAATGTCTTGGACGTTTGCCAATAGTCGAACAATCAGATCGTCTTAGTAGCTCAAGCGACGAGTTACTGGCAAAAACATTATTATCTAGGTTTTCGTAGGTAGAATTATCACTGTTCAGACTGGAAATAACGGTCTCCGTTGTAAGAACTTCTGTGTATTCGTTGTCATCTTCCGGTTGAGGATCGTCTAAATTTACGTAAATATAAGGCACTTCTCTCCACTCCTCGATAGCATCGTTGCGTTAATTGAGAGCTTGCTTTGTTAGTAGGTTATGTTTCGCCGCTGTATCATCTGTGAATTTAACGTCTCGAGAAATAACAATCTTCTGTTTTACTTTCACGAAACACCTGTATGCTTTCGATTCAGAATCAAAACCCAATAAAATTGCCTCTTCCGCTTTCGAATCTAATTTCCGACAATGCACATCTTGAACTCGTACGAAACATTTTGCACCAAATCGTCTTAAATTTAAATAAAATGGCATTCTACAGTTCCAAGCTTCAAAAGGAGTTCGATTTATTGCTTTCCATGGTAATATATTTTGTAAATAATTCGCTATTACAACCACTTCACCCCAAAACCGATGTTCCAATCCAGCATCAAGCAGCATGCAACGGGCCATTTCTATCAAAGTATGATTTTTTTCGTTCTGCAATTCCATTATGTTGAGGAGAATAAGGTGCCATACAATGAATTTTCACTCCGTTCGTATTCAAATATTGTACGAACTCTTTGTCTATATACTCTCCGCCGCGATCTGTTCGAATACATTTAATTTTCATTCCAAATTTATTTTGGACATAGGTACTGGTGGAATTCTTTAAATCGCTGGAATGCCTCAGACTTTTCTCTCAGCAAATATACTGTTGTATATCATGAGAAATCGTCAATAAGCGTTGACACATATTGCTTACTAGCATTAGTATCTGTTTGCATCGGACCGCATATATCAATGTGAATTAAATCCAGTACTCTCGAAGACCGATTTTCAGAAACTTTCGGGAATGAAACGCGAGTTAATTTTCCCTAGATACAAACATCGCATTCCGCCATTTGGTTGCAAGTCGATTTGCACTTTGCCAACTTCATCTCATCTACGAGACCTTCTTTTGAAATATTCTTCACGGCATCGATGGCCTAAAATGCGATGCCACTAATGGATCCAAAGTTGTTGTTTGTTCGCGACAAAATTAATACTATTCGACATACGCATTCTGTATAAATTATTGACAATATCCCCAACAGAAATCTAAACTCTTTATCAGCTGACCAAATCTCGCAGACATCTCTGTTGAAAATAACACTTAACCCTTTTTCGGTCTGTCGTTTTACAGAAATTAATTTTCCACCGATTTCTGGGATATACAAAACATTTTCGATTTTTATTTCATTTACTTTCCCATCTCCGTTCAAAAAATTCACAATCACGTTGCCTCTGCCAGACGACTTTACTTGTTAGCCTTTTCCATCCGATACATTTTCGGTATATGATTCGTTGATTTCAATGAATGACGGCAACTGGGAATATGGCATGTCGCCCCAGAATCAAGGATCTAATCGCTTGAAGACTCGCCAACTTTGAACAAAAAATTATCCGGTTCATGTTGCTCGACGATATTTGCTTTCGATGTTCCAATTCATTGGGTTTCTTTGCTTCCCATTTTGCATATTCATCGCACTTATTCCGAAAATGACCTTTGTTCTTACCGAAGAAACAACTGACGACGCTTTTAGTTTTCTACGAACCAGTACTGTTTGACACCTTTAATGCGTTCGCATCACAAGAAATATGCTTCGTTTCATCTCTATCTTTTCGTCGTCTGTACTCGTCAATTACCTTTGCACTTACCAACGCTGTTGTTAATTCACCTTCGTCCCGTGTCTCAAGCGCCGGTATCAATCCATCATAGCTATGCGGTAATCAACCAAGTAGCGTGACACGCGTAAAAAATTCGGGCTTAAGATTTTCACCAAGTGCAAGCAGCAAGGTTGACATGAACTAACATATTAGTATCCTCTGTTACACGTTGTTTCATTATTTCACGCAAAATTCGCATTTTGGTGCCCGGTGAATCACGCTCTTGAAATTCCTTTAGCGCTATCAAGGCTTCCTTTGTATTTTTCGTGTTTCCGATATGATTAATTTGGTCATCCTCTACGCACAACGAAATTGTTGAATGCGCCTTTTCATTCGCTGTGTCCCATTCTTTGGCATTGTCGTTTGTCCAATCTTTCGTGTTCGCTATCCACGCTGCATTATGCTTCAAAGACATTCCCATCCTGAAACGCCAATCGAAAAAATGTCCAGCGTTCAGGCGTCGAATTTGGTATTTTGCAACGCTAAATTGGATTTTATTTTACGCAATATCCAGAATATATTAAGATAACACGTTATCTCGGCCCATAACCATAGTGCCCTTCTTTTATCTTTTTTTTTCTCTCTTTGTAAAAGGAAACAAAAAATATTTTTGTTTGTTTCTTTCCCCGGGAACGAAATCGAAAAAAATAAAATATCTCTCCTCATATAAAACACAAAAGATAGGAAAGGAGAGATATTTTATTTTGTTGAATTTCGTTCCGGAGGGAAGAAACAAAACAAAATATTTTTTCTCTCCTTTCCCAAAAAGAGAGTAAATAAAGGAACGAAATTTGAATTTAAACACTGATACTAGGTACTACATTTTATTCGACAGTTATGTATAAAAGTGCTATCTAAAGGATGACTTGCACTACTAGTATTTATTGAATGCAAATTATATTTCAACACAAACAACTTAAAGCTTATAAATGAAATGTTTAACCATAGCTATATATTAAAAAAAAGTTAATTATTTCCGTTTTTTAGGATTTCCATGATAATGAATTTCCATCTTAGAACGGTTTCACTATAATAATTCTTTACAATTTACAAAATCTCATTCTAAATTTATTTCACATTTTCCGGAAACTGCGAAATATTAGAAACAACTTCCTAAAAATTGGATTTCGAAATTTAAGAACACAAATTCCTTGAATCTTCAATATGTTTGGCTTTTTCAATGCCTCCAACTAAATCTGTACAGAATGAAGTCATTATAACTTCGATCATTATTCAATCATTTTTAAGTGCTTCATTTCCAAGCTTCATTAATCATAGTACCTAATCCTGGATCGATAAAAGCGGATAACGTCAAAATGTATGTGAAGTCCCCACCAGAGAAAAGATTGTTAGAATGAACTTTTATTTTAAGTAATTTTTAGCTACCACTTGAAGTATCACTTTCCATGTGGCGTCACAATGAACCGTCATCGGTGTTATGCTGCTCTTTTGAGTGAAGAACATACAGGATCATTCTTTTAGCGGATCATTAGAAAAAATTGCTACTAAGGCTGCGGACGAATTCTCAGAGTAAATGAGAGTAAATTTGGTACTTGCATTGACCATTTGTTAGGAAAAATTTGTATTCAATGAAATAAACACGGTATAGATAAAATGTCCACATTTTTTGGTCAAGAATTTTGGTAAATTTTTCGACAAATTTTTAATAATTTTGGTTACACGGGTATTTTCGAACAGGGGGGAGGCTACTTGTGAATTGGATTCGAACGTATTCGAGCCTTTAAAGTCGAATACGTTCGAGTCGAATTCACAAATAGCGCTCCAGTCCAATATTTCAAATTTTTAAAACTGCCCATGTTACAGCAAAAAAGTGATCTTATTGGTACACTTTTACAGAAAAATAAATAATTTTGTTTTACTCAGTTTCTCATGTTTGCTTGTTGAGTTCTCATACGATTAAATCTTGTCTTGAAAAGACAAGACAATAATTTCAATAATACATTTAGGTTGTAAACGCTTTTTGGATCAACTTCTGGGTCTCTCAGTTGAAGGAGAAGCAAGGCGGATGAAATCTTAAATTTTACCAAAATTTCGTCCTACAACTTATTCAAAGGGTTGTGTTTTATTCAATTTCCTAAATCGCTGTTCAAGGCAATATACATACCTTCCAAATAGTGAACACACACCAATCGAAATTAATGGCTGGAATTTGATTCACATTGTAAGGCAAATTTTGAAAATATTGATGAAAACAGATTGAATATTCTACCTTTAATATCAAATTTCCTCAAAGGTGTGAAGTTCATTTTGTAAAAAGTTTGACTGAGTTAGGAACTCATTGGCAGAGGTCCCTCAAATCTATAGCTAAATTAAACATCTGACAGTAATCAATTTTTCAGAGAAAAGCACCCAAAAAAGTTGTGGTTCACTATTGAAGTGAGCCGGAGAAACGAAGATATATGTATTTGTCTGCGACAACAGTTCTAGATAAACGGGTTAAAATGATTTGTATCTATATATCGACGCTAATTTAATAAAAGGGCCTAAGCGACAAAACGTAAATTGTGAACCAGAAGCGAAATACTGTGAAGGGTATATTTACAACAAAACATGATCAGCAAATATGTTTTCAAATTTTTGAACGTTAAAAAGAAGCATTTTGAAACACTATTTTTACTAAAACTAACCCCAATTAAGATTTAAATAGAAAATATTTATTTTCAATTTTTTTAGATTCTTTGAGTTGAGTCACTTGCATTGGAAAGAATGTAGCGAAACCACAAACTTGTGCCGATCGTCCTATAGAAAAATGGCAAAAACAACGGAACCAATTTGTTTATCTTTTTCCTGTTTACAGTTATCGAAAGAGAAAAGAGCGGAGAAAAATAAACAATTAAAAACGTAATTTCAGAAAAAGTGTCGCTTGAGCCCTTTGATCGAATTAGCGTCGATATGTACTTTAAAAAATATAAGCTTATTATAGAAAGAAAGAAACACCCAGAGAGCTCATAAAACTCGCATATTTCTACATTCTGAAGTGGCTTTAACTTCGCTTTCTTGTGTCTCCTCTCGTGCTCGTTTTCCTTTCTGCATCCTTCATGTGTATTGTTTCAAGCTTACGGTTTATTTTACCATTTTTTTACATTTTAATAGATCTCATCACCCTCAACCGACGTCTTAAATATCCATATCGATTGAGAACTCACGGAGTTACATATGTATAACCGAAATTTTACAGTTTCACCCGGATGTTTTCAATTAAGGGATACCTTTGCCTACATAAGATGGCTTTTCGATTCGAAAGTAAATCATCTTCAAAAGTTGTTAAATTTGTTTATAAATTAATGAAATTTTTTCTTCATGCTGAAACTCTAAAATACTCAAAATTAATTTAGAGAGTTCAAGAAATATCTGGTTCTGCCTTTAACATTTTTTTTTTTGAATTTACAATTTTGATTCCCTCGTTTGCTAATTTTGTTTAATTTCGAAAAATTTTAAATAATAAAATTGATTTTATGAGAAATCAGAAATTAAAATTTTTTGTGCTATTAGGAAATTTGTGTTTTCATAATTAAAATTTTAATTCGAATTTTGAAATTTATATTCTCTTTAATATTAAATAACGCAGTTTCTGAGTTTGAAATCTAATTTCGAAGTTTAAAAATTGTCCATCTAATTAAAATCAATCAAGATTGTTCTTATAATATAATTTTTAGGTAATCGTGTATATCCTGGAATTTTGCGAGTTCAGTAAAATGCCTAAACGGGCGAGGTGCATAGGCCGTTTTACAATCAAATCAATTTTAAATCGAAAATTCTTACTGAAAACGCCTATTTTCTAGACGATTGTGTGTCTCATTTTAAAAGACCCACTCAAATATTTCGTCTGAAAAGCTGCCAATCAAAAAATAACCTATATATACTCTAATTTTTGACCGCTAAAATTTAATTCAATAAATAAAGAAATGGAAGATCTGAGGCCAAAAATTAGGGTTCTTCAACAAAGAAAGAAGAGTTGATCTTCAAATAACCTTGAAAATAAACTTCTAGGTTATATTTATGGTTACCGTCGATTATCCCGTCAAATCCTATAACTTTTATATAGGTTATTTTTTGTTTGGCAGCTTTTCTCACAAAATATTTGAGTGGGTCTTTTGAAATGGGATACCCTGTATAACTCTGTACAGGCCATCCTGTAAAATATTTTACAGGCCGATGACTTTATTTTGCGTGCTGTAGACAGAAACTAGTATTTTATTTTTGTCGTTATGTAAAACTTTAACATGCAATGGATCTAACTTGTTTTAGTTGTAGTCAAAAGAATGTAGTTGTTAATTTGGTTATTTTTAGCAGAGTGAATATTATCTAAATCTTCATTTAATTTTTCGAAAATTTACTCAATTATTGTTAATTTCCCCACTAATATAAATCTGGCAGTCATCAGCATATAAATGGATTTTACAAAATTGTATATAATTCACACATCATTAAGAAATAGATTATACAGGAGAGGTCCCAAAATATTACCCTGAACAACACCAGAAACCACAGCGCTATAATCAGACAATAAGCCATTATATTTTACTCGTTGTTTTCTTCCTGACAAAAATGATGTCATAAGTCTTAACGCAGTTGGTGAAAATTGATACCATAACATAAGTTTTTGAATAAGTAAAACATGGTCAAGGCAATCAAAACCCTTACTGAAGTCTAGAAGCACCAGAACAGCAAATCGGTGTTTTTGTATCTAAAGACTGGGCAAGATCATCAATTACATTAACCAAAGAAGTCGCAGTGCTGTGATGTTTACGAAACCCTGATTGATGCACATTAATAAAATTGTTGTGGTTAACAAATGTCAGTATTTGGCCTTTTAAAATTATTTCAAAAACCTTGGATATTATAGGAATAACGGATATTGGCCTTAAGTCATTACCGCTTTTGACATTCTTTGTTTTTGCCAAGGGTGTAACCAGGGCAGTTTTCCAAGCACTAGGGAAAACCGATTTAGTAATGCAGTCATTTATTATTATTGTTATTGGAGTTATTACCAATGGTAAAAGAAGTTTAATGAAAGCAGGGCGCAATTAATTTTATAAATGACTATATAGATAGCATCAACATCAACTACGTTAAATTGCAATAAACTTTCACTACTGTCATAATATGAAAAAAAAAAAAAACTTATATCAATCAGGCATAGGTAAAGATACCCGTTAATAATTCGTAATACCTAAATAAATTTGGAAAATATTTAAAAAAATAAAACTTTAATATAAAATTATTTAACCCGTAAAGTGCGTCGTAGAAAAAGCTGCATGAAAAGAGTGGTGCGTTCCAGTGGACCGCAATTTTATATTAATATTAATTATATTAGGATTTCATGAAAATTTAAATTCTGTAAAATTAAAATGTTTGACTGCAACCGTTATCTAATACCCCAGACAGACTATGGTTTAGTAAATCCGATTTAGTGAATTTTTGAGATTATCCGTAGTTAGCTTTACGGTATTTATGATTTATTTTTAGTTTAGTGACTAAAATGATGTAATGGGAGTGTACTAGTTTGACGAGCAGTTTAAGTGCGTATTAGCCGTAAATTAGAACGAGTTTAGCTAAATCGGATTTAATAAATCGCAGTATGTCAAGGATATAAGAAAGTGTATTTTTTTTCTAAAGGCCGGTATTCACGTACAATTAAATTACGCAATATAATTGTGTGACGTCAATATTGCACAGTAAAATCCCAAAATCTTGATTAAAATTTGAGAATATTGTGCAATGTTCTGACGTCACACAATTATATTGCGCAATTTAATTGTACGTGAATACCGGCCTTAAATGAAAGCGTCGGCTAGACATTCCACCAAATCGTCTCACATTGTCGTAACAGGGTAAAAGCTATGGTGCAAGTTTCGCCGTCAAAAATTCAAGACAATTCAGTGAAAACTCATTTCAATTGTTTTTTATTTCTTATCAAGAATTAAGGCTCAAGAACATGTGAAAACATCATAAGAAAAACAACGAAAATCTTCGGGTCGTAACCGAAATATATCAGAATTATGATTGTCTACCGAACTATGTACAACAATGGACAAACATAAAAAGAAGGAGAGAGAGAGAGATATTTTTATTCAACTTTAGCAAGAAATATAAAACTGGAATATAGTAGATTGAACTGGAATTTTAGATAGGTTACAGTGACCAAAACCCTTATTATAACATCCAACCAAATTCGCCAACACAGTAACGTATGCCTTGGATTACTCGAACTTTTTGTTAAAGTGTGATTTGGAATACAATATTAACTCGCCATAAAACTTTGACTATTAAGACTCTATTTTTGACAATGAAGACTTTGCTGACATTTTCAAGAAACTGTTCAAAAAATATCCTACAAATTGTAAGTATGGAGTACAGTTGGCGATATATGACAACCTCGTATTGTTCCGGTCAAGATAGCACTGTCAGAACATAAACTCAAAAATATCTAAACTACTACACTACTTCAAATTGAAAATCGTTACTACAAATATATAAAAATATCGTAAATATTTTAGTTTAAACATTGAGATATTAAATTTCACTAAATTTAATATCAGAATCTCGAACGAAATAATAAATGAATTTAGGAATCTGTATTTAAATCTTTTTCGTAACACTAGAGAGTATTTGCAAAATAAAGTGCCAATAGTGCATAACATAACCTGAATAATTAATGTTTAAAAATCTGAAATCAATATAAAAATAATTTGAATCCAATTTATTTTCAATTGGCAAAATATTTCTATGATTATATGAATGTACTTGTATACGTAAAATTGATGTATGTAATGTATAATTGTATACAAATCAATAATTTATGTTCTTCAGTTCAAATCAATTTTTTATGATTTTAGAAATAGTTTTTTTTATAAATTTAGAACGACGTTATGAATCTATAATTAGAATGTCCATCGTCTCCTGAAACCAATTAGGTTTATTATAATTAAGACATGGTTTACTAAATACGGTCAAGTTTCTTCCTAAATTCAGTACACATCATTTATATTATATTTTAAAAAATAAACAAAACTAGTTATTTATTATTATTGATTTTTCGATTAACTAATTTGTCCGCATATAAACATAATTATACGAATATTTTTTAATTAAAATAAAAATACAATATTTATTAAAACCAAAAATTTAATAACATAAACAGTTAAAATTACATAACATTTATGTGATATTTTTCATATAAAAAATTTTTATGTCCAAGGACCGGTTTCGAGTATTCACTCTTTGTCAACTTGTTTTTAACTACTAGTCGTTTGGGTGTTCTCAGTTTTTCGATAGCTTAATTTTTGGTTATTAGGTCAAAAATTTTGTTTGTCTTTGTGTTTATTTTATCATTTAATAAGAATGGGTTATTTCTTTGTTTATAGATTTCCATCTCCTCCAATATATTCATCATGTTCCCCTTTTCCAGTCTATGCAATATTTGTAAATTATTGTTTATATTGGTGTATTGGTGGTTGTCCGATACTAAATGAAATGCATAATTTGATTTATAAAAGCTTTTTGTTTGTGTGCTCGTGACTTCGTCGGTATGTTCTTTGAAACGAATTTCAAACGATCTTCCAGTTTGGCCTAAATAAAATTTTTGGCAATCATTACAATTTAGTCTGTAAATACCGCTCTCAAGTTTTGCTATGGTCTTATTAGTTTTTAGTATTCGTTGTATTTTGTTGCTGGTTTTATATGCTGCTGTGTATCCGTGTTTATGTAGAATCTTTCTCATAATATTGTGTGTTGTTTTATTGTACTCAACCGTGATATATTTTTTATCATTTTCGTCAACTTTTAATGTTGTGAGATCAGTTAAATGTATTTTATGTATGATTTTTGTGTTGATATTGTCAATAAGCATCTCCGGAAAACCATTATTATAAGCGATGAATTTAATCGTATTTAATTCATCATTATAATCGGCAACTGTCATCGGGATATTGTTCAATCTGTTGAGCATATGGCGATAAGCGGCAATTTTGTGTTGATACGGGTGTTGTGACGAACTATGAATTGTTTGGCTAGTTTGAGTGGATTTTCTGTAAATTCTAAAGTTATGTTGGTGGTTTATATTCTGTATGGTTAAATCTAAAAAATTAATTGTTTTGTCTGATTCGATCTCCAATGTAAACTTGATGTTTTTATGTATATTATTGATGCAGTGATGTAGTTGGTCGAGTTGTCTTGCGGTTCCTTTAAATAATAACAAAATGTCATCCACGTATCTGTGCCAATATATAATGTTTCCATGGTGTTTATTTTTTATATTTAGTATTTGTGTTCTTTCTATATAATTTAAATAGATATTGGCCAGTGTACCAGATAAAGGGCTCCCCATGGGTAATCCATCCGGTTGCGAGTAACATATATTATCATGTTGAAAATAGTTTTGTTTTGTAATTACCTTCAATAAATCTATGACCTCTGTTACAATTTTTCCTTCTACGTTGTTTGATGTTAAATGGTCCGAAATAATTTTAATTGTTTCTGTAACCGGGATATTTGAATACATATTGGTAACATCAAATGATGCTAGTTTTGCACCATTTGGAATATTTAATTTTTTAGATTTAACCATACAGAATATAAACCACCAACATAACTTTAGAATTTACAGAAAATCCACTCAAACTAGCCAAACAATTCATAGTTCGTCACAACACCCGTATCAACACAAAATTGCCGCTTATCGCCATATGCTCAACAGATTGAACAATATCCCGATGACAGTTGCCGATTATAATGATGAATTAAATACGATTAAATTCATCGCTTATAATAATGGTTTTCCGGAGATGCTTATTGACAATATCAACACAAAAATCATACATAAAATACATTTAACTGATCTCACAACATTAAAAGTTGACGAAAATGATAAAAAATATATCACGGTTGAGTACAATAAAACAACACACAATATTATGAGAAAGATTCTACATAAACACGGATACACAGCAGCATATAAAACCAGCAACAAAATACAACGAATACTAAAAACTAATAAGACCATAGCAAAACTTGAGAGCGGTATTTACAGACTAAATTGTAATGATTGCCAAAAATTTTATTTAGGCCAAACTGGAAGATCGTTTGAAATTCGTTTCAAAGAACATACCGACGAAGTCACGAGCACACAAACAAAAAGCTTTTATAAATCAAATTATGCATTTCATTTAGTATCGGACAACCACCAATACACCAATATAAACAATAATTTACAAATATTGCATAGACTGGAAAAGGGGAACATGATGAATATATTGGAGGAGATGGAAATCTATAAACAAAGAAATAACCCATTCTTATTAAATGATAAAATAAACACAAAGACAAACAAAATTTTTGACCTAATAACCAAAAATTAAGCTATCGAAAAACTGAGAACACCCAAACGACTAGTAGTTAAAAACAAGTTGACAAAGAGTGAATACTCGAAACCGGTCCTTGGACATAAAAAAAAAAATTTTTTAAAAAAAAAAAAAAAAAAAAAAAAAAAAAAAAAAAAATTTTTTATATGAAAAATATCACATAAATGTTATGTAATTTTAACTGTTTATGTTATTAAATTTTTGGTTTTAATAAATATTGTATTTTTATTTTAATTAAAAAATATTCGTTACATTGTGATATTAGCCACGGCGAACCATTTGATAATAATGGATTACCATTATTATAGTGTTTATAATTATACGTTAGAAAAAATTTAATCATTTCCTATTAATTCGAATTTGTATTACAATTTCTTTATAATTTCTTCAATTTTTTTTTCCTGTGAATTACAATAATTAAATTAATTTAGCACGCATGAAAATTGCAGGCGGCAAAATAAAATACCAAAGGCAAACACACATTATAATATATGTATGTATAATTATAAAACGCGGCCATATATTATAAAATGAAACTAAAAAAAACTTATAATTAATTAGAAGTCATACCCAATTACAAATAATACAGCAACAAAATGCTAAAAATTACAAATTGTAATTACAATTATAAATTTCCTGTTAAACAAAATTAATAACGAGAATTTAAAAAAAAAAAAAATATCGCACAGCATGTTCTTATGGTTTTATCGATGTCTATTTATAATAGTAGACATAGGTATACCACATACCTATGTAAGTAGGCATAGTTTTTTTTTACATACATATAAATGAGGGAAGGAAGTCGTTATAAAGGAGACACCCAGGTAGTATTAAAATGATGTTTCCTTTTTGAATTAATATTTTCAGTTCTGAAGGCGAAATTAATTAGTAATGGAGTGTTTGAAAATTTAAATTTTGACATATTTAATTTTTATTGATTGTAAAATCAATATCAAAAAATACCATACCACCTTTATATCGGCTGCGGTGCTCTGAAGATATACTTGGCTGAACCAAATATTACTCAATGATAAGCTTGTCGCCAATTGATCGATGACACTAACATTTTGAGAATCTTCATTTCCATTGTTAATCTTTCCTATAAAGACCGAAAGTGGAGCTAGGAGTATTGACGAGTGCTCCTTAGGAGTAGGCAAACTTTAATTGTATTATGTAAATTTAATAAATTACAGAAGTTCAAATGCAGCCTGTTTGAAAAAATCGTAAAAATTAAGACACAAAATCAGCTGTAAGTTAAAACGAAGAACCATGAATCCTGATTTAGGGACAAATTCACGAAAGCATTTGGGTGATGAATAAAAATTTGGAGACGATGCACCTTTTCTAGAGGATTAGTGGTCCCAATGGCTTAAAGTATATGTTGAGTAATGTTGGTTTGAATTAATTGCCAATAACTTATTTACGTCTGTATTAATTACCTACAAATTCTCTAATTTTTTAATAAAACAATTAAATTTTTTTTTTCTGTGATCTCGCTGAGATTTACCCAAAATTCAGAAAAGTGAAGTTACGTTTTTTTTCCGACTACCTCTGGTACCCCAATTAGAAACCCGTAAAAATAGCAATTTTTAGCCTATTTTGCTTAACTTTGAGATATAGCGTTTCCTTTTTATTTAAGTGGCGACGGACGGACAAATTTTCGATACATCGGTTTTAACCATTCTAAAGCGCCGTATATGCGGCTATAAAAGTTTCACTTCAAATATCGGACTGTTGCTACTAGTAGGGTGAATTATTGAATAATAATGGGTTATTTACAGAGGCGGCTTCTGACTTAAATTATCACGCATGCAATAAATCGATTTTTTTATCAATTTAAATGATTGACAAATTGATTTGGAATGCTCTATTACAAAACGTGTTTAAAACAAATTAGATTACGTTAATGGTAGGGAAATCAAAACAGATCAAGGTTAACCGATTATTTTAATCTTTTCGGTTAATTAATTAGATATTAACTGTACCAAGGATAAAATGTATACTGAATTTCATTAAATTTTGTGGAAAATCAAGAAGAATTAGGATCCGCACGGCAATGAGCCCTGATAGTATGTATCGCGTGTAGAAGTACTTCCAACAGTAAACATTTAGGAGGGAGAGCAATGATCCCAGATAGGATGTATCACGTACCGGCCGGCAGTATTATCAGCTTCATTAAGAGCCTGGACGGATAATCAAGCAGAGCCTGGAGCACAAAAGATCTTTTAGGTCGCAGTGCGAGGTGAATAAACGCCCACATGGCCCCACAATACTAATTCTAATTGTAATTCTACCGACTTGCAAGTCCATCAGGATCTTCAAGATTGAGTGATTTTCGAGGTGTTCTAGCTTACTATTTGGACTTTTGACATTATTCGAGATTTTACAGATTTTACGAGATTATCTAGATTTTCGATGACTTCATCCCAAATAATCAGAACTTACATAGTGCAGAACTTCTTATAATTCTCGTCAAAGTTTATCACAATCAATTAAAGAATATCCACGTTTCATCCTAGGCCGTATTTCAGAACTCTACTCTTCTAGATTTCTTCGAAATTGGTTAAAAATTATCCAAGTTACATCCTTAATTCCCTCGCACACGTTGGATTTCATCAAATCGGCTAAGAATTAACCATGTTATATACTTATTGGCTATATGCCATAACTTCACTTTAATTCATTTTAGACCATTTTCATCGAAATACAAATGAGGAACGTGTCATTTCAATCGTAAAATGACTGCGATGATTTTTTCGCCAGACAATTTTTTTTTTTCGAATATAGCTACTGTTTATGAAAAAGCTTCACTTTAATGTATCTTTTATTTTCTATCAATTTTAGAGAGGTTGCGGTCAACAAAACCCTTCGTATAACCGAATACCCTAAAAGGAGTAACATTCAAATCAATGGAGTTCTTTCCCTTGGATTGCTTGGCTAATCGTTTAATGTAAAAGTTTAGTTGATATTTCCATCCACGGCTGGGGCCACAAAACCAACAGAAATTAAGTAACTGCCAGTTATATCAACCCAATGGGATATTATGAATCCAAGCTACTAACATTCAGTAAATTATGTCAGAAATCGATATATCAAATCAAAATTCGAAGTATTATGCCATACCAGAATTGTAATCTTTGGTGTCAAAATTCGATATCTCATGTCAGAATTCCATACTTCAAGTCACATTTAGATATTATACAATATCAGTATTTGCATTTATGATGTCAATTCGATAAATAACGCCAGAATTCCCAATATGTATTTGTATACCGCATATTCGAGATATTATGCCAAAATCCGGCATCTCATATCAGAGTTTAAATTTTTGATGCCAGAATTCGAGTTATTATGAAGAATTGTATACTTTATGTCAGAATTAGGAATTTGTATTTATGATGTCAGAATTCTATATACTATGCTAGAATTCGATATATCATGCCAGAAATCGACATGTCAGAATCCGATAAATTGTACCATTCGTTACTTCATGTCAGAATTACGTCATGTCTTTAATTAAATATCAGATGTCAAAATTCGAAATATAATAATATCAAGCCAGAATACCATATGTCGTATCAGAATTTGAATATATGATGTCAGAATTGATATAGGATTTGATACATCATGTCAGAATTTACATTTATGTTGTCGGAATTTATGTATTAAATGATTCAATCATGGCATAGTTCAATATGCCAAGTCGGGATTTGAATTTATGATGTCAGAATTTGATATATCATGCCAAACTTGGTAAATCATATCAGAATTCGTTATGGAATGTTCTGATGTAGTATGTATAGTTCGGTATATCATGTCAGAATTTGACATACCAAGGGACAACTCAATAATAAATAATTTTAGAATTCGATATAATAAGTTAGAAATCGATTTCTCCTGTCAAAATTAGAGTATTTCAAAAAATCAAAATTAGAGTAATTCGATATGTCTGAAATCAAAATTTAAATTTTTGGTGCCAGAATTCTGTAATTCTACATACGACGTCAAAATTCGATATGACATATCAGAATATGAATTTATAGGTTAGAATTGTATATCTAGGCAGACACAAACTGATTAATCGCGAATTCTAGATTATTAAAGGATTTTTGTCTGTCTGGCATTACACGATTTTCACAAAAACGGGATTATTTGTCGTGTATTGGATATATTCGGTCAAAATTCGATATGTTTTGTCAGAATTCGATTTCAAAATTCGAGATGTCATATCAGAATTGGATATATCATGTAATATTCTGACATAAGAATTTCGGGATGATATATCGGATTTTGAAATCTTGAGATGATATATCAAAGATTTTCGTATCTCATATCAAAATTCGTTAAATTTTTTCTGCGTTTGACTTTATGATGTCTGAATTCAATAATTCATGTTAAAGCTTGAGTATGGATGTCAAAACTCGCAATATAATGCCGGTATTCGATAATCATACCAGTATTCGATAAAACATATTAGGGCTCGATAAGTCGTGGCAGAAATTAATTTTGTGTCATAAGAATTTGAAGCCTCCCACGATTTGCGTAGCGTTGAGTTAGACACAACAGTTAGCATACATTTGAAGAACGCTGACTTACATAGATACAATTTTTAAAGGATATTTGAGATTTTCCAATATACTCGAAATAGTTTTAAATTAATTCATATTGCGAAATCGAACGACATTTTGCTATTTGATTTCGCGATTGTTCGATACTTTCAAGATTATTATTGAAAATGATTCGTTGATGTTACACACGTGATGTTACAGATTATTGAACATTGTTCAAGATATTTGTAGATTCTTCCAGAGTATTTCAAAATGATTGTTTACCAAATTGTTTGTTAAAAAACTTACGACTCTCTAAATTTTTAATAATTTCTCCGAAAGTTGTTTAAAAACAAAATTTTAAAAAGTCTCCTTAGCAATAAAATAAATGTTAAAAATAGCAGTAAATTTGACCTATATCAGGTGTTACACAACCACTGGACTAAATCCACTATGAGATCACAGGAACAATGTATACATGAAAATTATGTAAAACTCAATCTATGTTGGATTAATTTTATGCTCATACCTCCCTTTTTGTTTGCATAAACATCTATTTACAAAGTTTTCACTTTTCATGTCATCATTTTCAAACATTTAGGCCCGAATTTATAGTCGTTGCTACAACTATAACTACTGTTATAGTAACAGTTTTCGTATTTATAAACCTCACTATAAGATTTATTTGTAATGTAGCAATGGTTATAGTGATCAAAATCCATCACTATCGTTGCTACAATATATCAAAGACAAGAAAGTAAATTCGAAATTCGTATCGAATTTTATACATGATTTTAAAACGATTTTCGAAGATCGTTGCTATAGCAATAGCAATAGTTACGACTATAAATTCGGGCCTAAGTATGCTTTATCGTAGACGCTTCAAACAAATTAAAAAGTTTTCTTATGTTTGGCAAACTAGCAATTAAAATTTTGTTCCATATCAGTTTTTGTCTTCAAATCGGTCTTATTAGTACTTTATTTGAACTTACAAAATAGTATCGGGCCAAATTTTTTCGGCCAAAAAATTTTAATTGAAGTTAAAAAAAATGAATTTTCAATCAAAGATCTTTTGTTTCGGAAAGTAGAATCAGCTTATTTTTTGATATTTATTTTGCCAAAAAAAAATTAGTTTTATACATACTAACGTTGAAACGTCAAGGTTAAGTTAAATAGCTACGAACAAAGAAATATGTTCACAATTCAAATGACATTTATGTTTCAACCTTACCATTTTAGGTTTTGATACACCTTTGGATACCACATTTTTTGTTTTCCTTTAATTTAAAACCTATCCCCTTACATCTCCAGTGGAAATTGTTTGACGTTTTACTTTATCATGATCACGGTATTTTATCGTTTGATAAAATCTCACTTCGTCGAGTTTATTTGGATTTAGCAAAACCCTATAATATGCCCTTCCAGGCACATACACCTTCACCTTAATTTTATAAAACTTGAAACTTGTTAAATCTTTGGTATTTGGTTATGTTGACTAATACCACAATTTGAACTATGTTGAATAGTACCACAGAACTTTCCTTGATTGGTTGAAATTAGTGATCAATTTTATTTTTACTTTAATTTTGAATGTTAATTAATTAATTCTTAAAATTAACACGTAGAAGTATATTAGTATTTACGAACAATCATTCAACGAAACCGACTGATAGGCAGGATTCTATGGTTACCAGTCGGTTTCGTTCAATGATTGTTCGTAAACACTAATATACTTCTAATTATTCATTTGTAAAACACACTAAAAATAAGCTAAGGACCGGTTGCATATTAGAAATAACAACAATTAATTAATTAACATTCAAAATTAAAGTAAAACTAGCTTACACAGAAATAGGGCTGTGTGAATGTCGTGAAGAAGAAAAATTGTAACAGAATTTGGATGTATTAGTAAAATTCGCTAATACAAGTCAACCACGAAAATAGTCAATATAAAAACTACTTTATAACACGGTGTTAACACTTTACTGCAAGTTCAGCCACGCGCTTGCGTTTGTACAAAAATTAATTTGTTAATTTTAAAAACCAATCTTTCCTAAATTCTCCCACAATTCCGCAAAAAAAAAAATCTCATACGTATTTAACCATATTCAATCCACCAGAGAACGAAAGTCATAAAGAAACAAACAAAACCAAACAATAAACAAATTGCCGTCCATTGAATAAAGTTGACAAATTAATTCCACAAAATTGCTAAAATGGGCATATAATTTAGCAAACTTTGTGATGAACCAAAAAATTTACGGTATTGTTCGCTAACTAACTATACATTGTGTGTACATACAATTTTAGATGTACAATAATAATAAAATACAGTATAATTTATGATGAAATATTAGATAAAAATAACAAAACACAAAAAATTAATAAAAAATAAAAACTGAAGCGAACTATTTATTTTAGATTAGAGGAGTGGTTCTATATCATCACATATACCACATATAAAACAAAACAAAAAAATGTTGAAAAATATGTGGAATAATGGGCAACACATTTTTTTTTATTTAGATGTACAGTTTATAAATAAGGTATGGGGTTTGATGATGGCGAAGGAGGTTTATGTACAAACTCGTATATGATTCTGGGAAATAAACGGTGAAATCATGATGTGTATGACTTTAGTTTAAAATAATAACAAAAAATAAAATTAATTGGTACATTCGGTATTTGTTTTAGCTGGTATATCCGGTTTAGGTGGAAACATTGTTAAGTTTAGAAAAACATAAAGCTTCAAACAATGTAGCTATAGTAACTATAACCGGGACATGATTGTAAAATTTTTTAAAACCTTAAAAAGAAGACAAGCTCTTTTACCTTTTTTAAGTTTTGATTTGTTCTTCAATTTCTGAACTGAAATCATTTATTAACGTGTAACAAAACTGTGTATGTAAATCGAAGACAAACAAACATGCGGGGGAAAATTTGGACAACAATTTGTTATAAACAAAGGTCAATTTTGGTAGAGAAAACAATTTCATAGGCAATATTGTGCTAGAGGTAAATAAGAGAAATGTTTCATAAATAGGTATATGTTGTACCTTGTACCGCTCCCCTTATTCTCCAAATTCATGAATAATGACGCTTTTACTTTATTTTCATATTTTTACTACGTAGCTTTGACTGCTCTATTGAGGTATGTATTATGAAACTGCTTAACAACACAGTGTTGCTCTCATACCCTCAAATTTATGGATTTAAAAATACCATAATACAGCAAATAATGAAGTAATGACGAAGTGAATTATTAGTATAGGGAATTCGGAATAGTTCGATTTATAAATTGATTGATATGATTGATTGATTCTGAATGTACGACCAAGCATTTAGCAGGATCTCCCGGTTGACGCCGGGCCCACCGTAACCCTTTTTTACATTTATTTGGAAGGATAGGATAGGATTGTTAGTATAGGATTGAGATCGACCCAGTTACAAACACCTTGGCGGTCAATTGTTAGTATTTATTTTATTTATTTATTTATTATCAATAAATTTTCTCCGGCTTTCCTACACACCCTATTTTGAGCAGGTGCTCATTCATAATAGAGTATGCAGAAAGGGGTTGACAACATATATAATCAACAACAAAAAACAAAAAAACAAATGTAACCAGGCCTGCGGTCCCACCATTAATGCTGCATATTTCTGTTTAGATCCTTTTTCTGGGTATTTCTTCAATTCCCCGTTTTAATATTAGCTCGGTAATGACCCCATGGATTTTTTTTTTCAGCAGGTCCCGCTCAGCAATATATGTAATTAGCAAATTATAATTTTAAAAACAAAAAAACAGACAAGCTTGTATCCGAGACACGACCTATTAACGTAGGACTACGTATAATTGAGAAAACTTAATTTGTACAGTTTAAGTGAAACCAAAATTTAGAAATTACAAATTAAAAAGAAACCGTTAATTGTCTAATGCTGCCATCTTTATGTATTAGGCTGTATCAGCCTAAACGTTCATTACCCGTTGTACATAATTTTTATTATTTTAAAAATTTATTGTTTTTACAATACTACATTATAAATTTCTCAATTCGTGCCACAATGAAATGCCGTTTTAAAATAAAAAATAAAAAAATTGGGGCTATCCATCTCTTCAGACAACACTTTTCCCACAAAGCGTCCGTTAAAGATCAATAAACCAACCATTTATGGGCAGGCAATTTCCTAAACTTGAGAACCTCTTCACCAATATCAAAATTGTTCACGACAATATAAATCTTCTACTCTCATGCTGCCAAATCACAGGCTCATAAAGAATCGTACAAAGGAACCTTCAAAAAAATTATAAAAACTATTCTTTTTTAGTTGTATGGCTCTGTGAGGCAGTAACGAAAACATTTTTTTATCGGCAACCAAATTCTTTTTGGGCGTTAAAACCACCCCTTGATTTGCGAAAAAAGGCAATTTAATGCCCTAAAATATAGAGATGCAACCCTTATAATCTAATTTAGTGGAGTAAAAGTCGAGATATATCGAAAAATGCGTTTTTTAACTGTAAACTAAGGGGTGGTTTTAAGATCTAAAAAGTACTTGGTTACCGATAAAAAAAGGTTTCGTTATGGTCTCACAGAGTAATACAACTTAGAATAGTTTTTATAATTTTTTTGAATTTGACCGTTCAAAAGGTTTCCTTGTTAGACTACTTAGAACTGACACGTATTTTCATCGTCGACCATTACTAAATTAAATTCAGTTATACATCTCTGGTACACTTTTTAAAATTCTTAAGAATTTAAATTCCAAATATTATATGAGCAACGTCAGAATTGACCGATATATAAGTATCTTCCAGCGCCTTTCTCCAAAACTTGCTCCACCCTAATGGCGTCCCACAATAATTTGCTATTAAAGTTTATATACGACCATATACCAAGAGAATTTATTACTCAGAAATAATACCTTTAAAGGCGATTTTAATAAAGCAATTCACAAATAAAGTATCGATCAATATATCGTTGAAATTTCAATCTTTAAAATGTCACAAAAAGTCGATAAAGCGTCACAGAAATGTCAGTAACAGAAATGGGATTGTCTAAAAGCTTACTAGATATAATTTATTTATTTGTAAATATAGATGATTCAAATGACGTATTTAAATAAAGTTTCCGGTCACTTGGACACTTTGAAGTCCCATAACTCGCCAACGTAAACATTTTACGGCCTGATTTTTACGACTATACATTTTTCCAGGATTGTTTAGGCTATACAGCATATAAATTCAATAAATGTACGCAATGTTTTACATAATGAAAATAAAAAAAATTTTAACTTTTTTATTTTAATTTTATAGCTTTAAATCAATATGGCGTGCGGCATGTTTGATCAAGTTCATCACTATTTAATTAAAATTGAAATTAAAATACATATTAATAATTTGTTGTTTTAATGTTTTTTCAATATACAAATTTTTATTTAACTTGGTTTGATTTTTACAGTTTTTAAAACATTACATTTATATTTATCAAGGGACATTGCTTTAATCAAATAAATTTCGTAAACACGTCAATTCCGTGACGCGCGTCATCACATTGAAATTTTGGTTTACCCCCATATATAATGAAAACAAAGACGTAATCCTACGTCAAAAAAACGTCTGACTGACTCGAAAGTCAAAGCCGTCCCCCCATTTTTCTAATAATTACTTTACTACATATTTTCTACAAGCTGCTTTCCATCCTTGGCATCCTAAAGTCAATATTAATTAGTTATCAATTACTTCCTGTATATTTCCCACCACCTTACTTCCTCCGGCCGTTTATGTTTTATTAAAATTAAAATTAAAACTGCATTCTGAAATAACATTTATTAGCTTGCTGAATCGGATTCCTGTGCATTTCTGAAAATCATGACCATCATTAATTTAAAATTGACTTAAAGCTAATAAATATAATCGAAATCAGCTGTTTATTCGCGTGATTTTCTCCATACTGGTCCCTGCCTCTACTTAGAACTACAATTTAGCTCAAACTACTAGAGTTTCGTAACGAATGCTGTCCTGTAATAAATTATATGTAGTTAATGTTACTAGTAACCAAAAGTAAAATTATAAGACGCTAATTAGTTCCTAAGGTATGAAGTTCTCGTTGAAGTGCTTGTAAATTAAAAGGACAAAAATGCAGCCAGCACAATTTCAACTACATGTTCGTTGGATACTGGAGATTTCTGGAAGCTGAATCAAATTCCACGGTAAACTCTGAAACAAAATCAAAATTAACCTTCTCACTAAATATTTGCTATTCCATTAATAGGATTTAAACTCTCTCTCCATTAAACTCAAAACCTCCAAGCCACGGTTCAAATAAACGGCGCTTCCCTCACTAGTCACATGCATCATGAGCCGGTTAATTAACCGTTTACACACTGCAACAAACTTAAAAACAAATATTCAATAATAAATAAAACCAATCAGTAATTCCCTACCTATCCTGAGAAGGGAAATTAATATTGTTGAAATTCTATTCTATACAATTATCTGAAAAACGGTCACGTGAGGCTGCAACAAAAACCCAGAATGCACCAAAAGCCCAGCCAAGCAATCCATGTACAATACATAGGCCATTCACGAACAAGGCCCAAACAAACTCAACAGGCATATTTGATTTCACTATGGCCAAATCTTCACTCCTTAACCAACAGGACCCAACCTATATAAATTTCCTAGCGATAAACATGAAAAATTAGTTGTCACAAGACAACACAACCTTCACGCCACATGACAGCTGGGAACCTGGAGCTTCTGGACGCTGATCGAGGAGTCAGCCATATTTCTAAAAATCCAAATGCTACATTAAAATTAAACTAAAGAATTATTCAAACTCTGGAACCATCCTGTAGCTCGGAGACAGCCTAACAATTGGATACAACTCATAACAGCTACATATTCTAATGATTTCCACCACATTTGTCCTTAAAGCAACCCAAAACTACAGTTAAGCATAACTGTAAGCTCTAATAAAGCTATATGCGCTCAGTTTATTTCCATGGTGTTGCATGTCCCATTTGAGGGCTCAGTATGAAAATCCCTGACCCCGCACTCCTCCGCCTTGCAAAATTTGTTGCACCTCAATATATAAATTTATAATTAAATTAATTTCTTTTTCAATTAGGTACAAATGATTCATTCAAAATAAACTATGCCTACGTGATTGGCAGCAAAACTATTATAGCTTGTTTTAGGTTTTGTTACGGTTTTTGAAGAAATGCGGTCATAAGCGAAAAAGAGGATTTTCACTAGATAGAAATATGAGTGCTAGAGTACAGAAGTACAGCCTAAATGTTTCTGAAACTGAAGACCATGTTTTATAAATTAACTATCGAAATTGTTTCACATTCACTGGCGATAATCTCTAAACAATGATGACATTGGTGCCCATACAATCAAAGCAAAGCAAAGGAGGACAAGAACCGCCAAAAAAGCTTTGCTTGTTCTGCTCCCACCTCATATCACGATTGAGCCCTGCCCACACGGCACTCACCAGACGTAGCTGGGTCTCAAAGTCATCCACCACGAGCCAGTGCACAAATTAAGTTAATTTATATTAAACCAAAATAAATGAAATATAATAAAGCAAGGATTCACAAAAAATTAATTATAGAGTATTTATCATATAGTGCAATAATATATAATAAAATAATTCGCTTATCTTGTGTCGATGTTTTCTGTTTTGCGAATGCTACCTCACATCCCTCAAATATATCTCCAATTTGGAATACACTCGAAAATATTTGTCCTCTTTTGGTAAATATTCAAAATATAAGCCGAGTTGGATTTATAAATTAAAGAAAATATATTTAAGGATCTTAAATAGGGAATGCAATTCCGGGATCCGGTATTTCATTCAAATACCGGGATCCTGGTGTTTTTGTCAATCCCAAAATCCCGATTCCCGATGCAATCTCGAGATCTCGGTCTTTTTGTCAAATCCCGGGATCCTGTTCATTTTGTCAATACCCAAATCCTTTTTTTTGTTTCATACCGAATACCGGGATCCCAGTATTGCCTTATATACAATACCGGGATTGCATTCCCTTTTCTTAAAAATTTTTTTATCTTTTATTTATATAGGTAAATATTTAGATGAAACAAAAATGTTAATAAATCTGAATTAGTTAGCATAGCAATTAAAATAATTCACTGTGATTTTACTTATTTACTGTTAATTGTTGGAAAAAGCGTTTTTTTCCTAGCTTGAAAAACTGTGTTCTCTCTCGCAACCGGCGCGGCGTGGAAAATATTGTATTAATTCTTCTTTTCTTAAAAATATTTATTTATAATATGGAAGAAGAGAAACAGAAATATTAATATGTTCTTCAAACGTAACCTTGGCATTTAGAGTTAGGCGACGCAGGTGATACTTTGCAGACTTCACGGCGACCTAGTAAATACAACTAAAATGCGGTGAATCGCGCGCAGCAAGCTACCATTCACTTTTTTCGCGCTGCCACATAAGTTGAATTTGGTATTTGAGTACCGACAATAATTCTAAGTGAGCGACCCCGTATCGTGAATATTCGTAGAATGATTCGAAAATTCGTCTTCTGCTGAAATAAAATTGGTCTTACTCGAGGGAAGCTGACGCGTTGCTTAAGCATGGCGCGGCCGGCATGAAGATGAGACCTATGAATAAATATAAAAACTGCGTGTATAAAGAAGTGATTATGTAGAAGCTAAGCCGGATGCTCGATGTGTTTAGGAGAGAGAAGAAAATTTCAATAGTCCGCCAACACGATTAATCGTGTCATACTCATCACCCATAACATCTTCAATTTTGGTCGCGATCAATGATATATTTTGAAGCCATTGATAATCCGATGAATTCCATCACAAATCAGAAATTTTTAATTAAAGTAATATTTAACCTGTTGCATAAACTTTTTCGATAGCAAAATCAACCCAATAGGATGAAAGGTTTCAGCTATTTCAGAAATAACTAAACGATTCGTTATTCTCGGAGTTTGTTTGCCAAGGTAACATAAATGCGAAATGTATCGGAGTTATGCTGCCAATATAAACTAAAGATTTCATGAATTCGTAGATGAATCATTTGAATCCCATTTTCGGAGTGACCCGCAAACTGAAAATTAACGAGATCTTGTCATTGATCGCGAGCACTTCTCCTTTCTATTAGACCCACTGAAAAGATCATACATGTCGATGCGAATTGTAGAGCTCGCCGTTGGTATTATGACTCGTGTCGTGAACTAGAGCCAGTTGAATCAGACACAGAGTTGTACGGTATTCGGCAGTTTTGAGGTAGTATGTGAGGAGATCTCTCGAATCAAAGCGCAAGCAAATAAATATATTGGCTAAATAAATAGAATATACCTGACGATACATTTTTGTGATATCTACGCTTAACGCAGATGCATATATGAATGGAATCTAAGTAAAATTGAAAATTGTGGTGGTTTAGCGTCTATTCAGGAGGGGGGGGGGGGGGAGAAGAGGGCAGCTCTGTAGCCTTCCAGTAGGGTGCGCATCACGTGAGATGTACTGGTCATGTGTCAGGCAGAACCATGATGGGTGCAATTGTATTAGGGGTAACCTGGTCACAATTCGCAAGTGTACGTACAATCCTACCACTATTACCAAATTTAATTTATTGTGAAAAGCCATTTCTCCCCAGGGTGAAGAACTGCGTTCCTTCTTTGCTTATGGATATAAATTATTAATCTTATACAATTTTTATTTTTGGTTATCTAAACGCTGTATGAAAAGCACCTAACTAGAATTTTTAATTTTTTTTTTATAACAATCGCTTGCCGCTTTTGAATCATGTGAATTTGTCCTAATAAACGTTACGGGTTTGACTCTGGAACATTAACATTTACTATTTAGGAATTTATAACTTTTATTTTTCTGAATATTAATCCAAACTTTTCAATGTGGACATCAATTGCAATTTGTTTATCTGTTAGCTTTGTTCCAGATTTTTATCAGCGTTCTGAAATGATCAAAATTAGCCTTTAAACACGCAACTCGTGTTATATTGATTAAATTTTGCTTAATAACTGAGTCGAATACATGTCATCCTGGAGTTACGTCTTTGATATCTTCTTGAAAATATGACATAAGTCAAAACAAAGTAAGTAAAAAAGAGAAATTCGTACAAAAGAGAAAAACGGAAACGAAAAAAGCACAGGTTTTTTACGACGTAACTTAAGGGTGTCCTGGTTCTGGAATAGCCAAAAAAGACCCATTACCAAAGAACCAAGTATATATACCGAAAAGTGATGGGACACCGCAAAGGGAATCAAGGCGTTATTTTCGAATAAATTTTGCTCTGAACTTTTGTATTGATAACCAAAATTAGGAAATTAAATTATATGTATACACAAATTGTGCGCAAGTAGGTATTTGTAATGAAAGGCCTTCAATAGCAGATCAGTTGATTTCTCCGTCTGTATGCGACCAATTAAATGTTGACAATTCCGCAGACTTAGAACTAATATTCAGATCCAGCTTGATGGTCTAAAACCTTTAACACTAAAATTACTGATTACTTGGTCGTTCAATGTTTCAGGCAAGCTTAACTTACACGATATCCTCAAAGTGCAAACAACTGTCATTTCGCAAATAATCATTTCTTCCGTGTATTTGCTAATAACGAATGCGTACCGCTACGACGGCTATTATATTCTGATACTACTAAACGAGCATTTTGTTTCTGTTCTTTATGTTTTGATCGAGGTCATACGAATTCGAAATCGAGTTGATCCAAATCTTATGATATGTTCCCAAATTTGAATAGAAACGGAACAAAGAATGAAATCAGGATCAACAATCGGTCGAGCGGAACAACTTATAATTCAAAAGAAAACAGAGCGTTGGAAAATGTTTTTAATAGATTGATGAGCAACACTCTATATCTTGCGAAAAATAATATTGCATTCCGCGGTTCATCTGATAAGTTATGTACCAAGAACAACGGAAAATATTTAGGCATAATTGAACTAATACTAACTAATCTGACCTCGTCATGAAGGAAGACCTTCGTCGAATTATAAAAAATGAGTTATTTTTTCATTACTGTGGAAAAAATATTGTAAACGAAATTATTGAATTGATGGCTGAAAGTCACTTAAAAAATAATTTCATGTACAATGCAAAGTACTTCTCCATCATTGCTGACTGCCTCTGACATCAGTCATGTGGTGCACTTATCTCTCAGTTATTAACTAAAAACAACAAAATGAAATTATAGGTCTACTATTAATCTCAAATGTATCCAACATCCTTCTGACAAATTCCCTACTTTAACATCCTTAAATTAAATACTTCAATTGTACTACCTCTTTTCAGCCTATGCAGTTTTAGAACTAAATACATGTGAAGTTCCAATAAAATGTCGGATGCCAACTTGCTCTAAATTTGATTTCTTATTTTCTACCAAACTCTAAATTTCATAATTCATCACCTCTATCAAAAACAAAAATAACAGGGGCGCTCCAAAAATTCTCCCCCAGGGCGCTCAAAGGCTCTGTCTAAAACTGAACACGCCAATTATGTATACTAGAGTCTCGAGTTGCGTCGCTAATACGTTCCACAGAAAATGCGACGCAGCTCAAAACAACGCAACTCGGAAACCAAAAAAAAATTGTTTTGAAATTATTAACGGTAAACAGTTTTAATGCGATAACAAAATGTGACGCAAATAGATTTACAGTTTTACAATATTTTGCGACGCAAGTCGAAACGACGCAAGTCGCATGATGCAACTCGAGACTCGAGTGTAAATATATTATAGTATGCCCTAAAAGGAAAAATACAGTTACGATATATTTATCATATAGTTTCATACGTTAGGATATGGGCTGAATGAGTACTGAAGCCACCATAGTTGAATTTTAAAGAAATTTGAAACAGCAGAATCAGGTTTCATCTTCAATCATTACTTGGTTTTTTTTGCAGCAAAATGATGCTATTTGTCTAGTTTGAATAACTTTCTGAATCATTTTACATTTTTGATTATTTAAACCTTTGATCTTTCTCAATAAGCTAAAGAAATTTCAAGTCTCAGTTAATTTGCTAATCGGATAGAAATCTGCATTATTTAAACGATTTGGCTGTTTGATATTCTAAAGTTCCACAAATTAGGACATAGGACAAAAAATTCTTACTTGAAATTGACGGAATAGTTTCTATCGTGAAATTGATGAAACACCTTTTTCATAATTTGGGAGGTCCAGATGAATTATTTCTCAATATTTCCCGTTCGTATAACAGAAATTCGTGTTGGCCACCCCTGATTTTTTAATAGTTTCTGCATTTTCTTACGTTGCTTGCAAGTTTAGCTTTTTGTGCCAAAAATCGAAGAATCGTCCAATGAGATCTTATTGCGACAGATTTTGTAACTTGTTATATATTAATGTGCCAACTTTTATTTGAATCGCTCTAGCATTCCCATATAATAATTTTTCCATATTGAGTGCGTCATTATTTTGGTAGCCACCTTTCCTGGTATGTGAATCGTTGCATTTCATATTATTTTAAGTCGACAAGAAAAGTGTTCGTCAAACTTTAATGAAAATTTTTTGGTTCAAAAGGGCGTTTTCTTAAAATTATATCGAAACTGATGCAAATAAACATTTTTGACGAACCTCTAAAACAAATAAAATTTAATCGTTTCAACAAAAAATTTGTTATTTTCACAAACTTAACCACTAATTCATTGAATTGATTAACTATACGCCTGCTTTCTTTGGCGACATATTAGGCGCTATTTCATCATTTTCAGTGAACAAATCAGGACTAATTATTATTGTTACACACTCACAAAATAACTCCTAAAATACTCACACTACCATAGAGGGCAATAGATGTTGATACTCCAATTTGACTATATGTGAGTCGTAAATCTGGAGCCAGAATTTTGTGTTCAGAAGCTGTAGTATTCTGACGATTACACAAAATTGATGCAACCAGGTTTGAAGTGATTGCAAGCATGAAATTTTTAATTTGAAAATTATTTTGGAATTTGTTACAATGCCCCATTCAGTGAAAAAATATTAAAATTCTGACTAATATGAAGAACACATTCGTCTTTCTGAAAAATCAAATAACGTCTATATAATGTGTTTAATAACGTTACGTTTTTGATAATACTCGTAACAAACCAATATCTCATATAAAAACTAATTTATATTATTTCCCAACAGAGCAATATCCATTACAAATTACAAATCGATTATAGTCGTACTTTAACTTAAACGATTTATAGGTAATTTAGAGACATAATACGCACTATGTGCGCACAAATAAACTTAAACCGTATAGGGCGAGAGATACTGCTTAGAAATTAAATGCCACATCTAAATTTTTCCACTTGCACCAGAAAAGCAAAATATAACAAACAAAACAAAAACATTTCCTTTAGTTAGCTTTGTAGGTGTAGGCGATGATGAATAATTGTGTTGTTTGTTTGGATTTCAAAAGAATCGTTATGGAAACTTTTTGGTTCTATTTTTTTATTTTTCTCAATAAAATGTAACCGATGTGACATAAAATGTCGAGTTCCCTGGAAACTGTGCCACCAATGTATAATTATATACATGAGTTGTTTACTTGCTAATTAAGCAACAAAATTTATGAAAATTGTTTAAAACAAATCTATGCAAAAGCTGTATAATTCCATAAGGTGTGTTAATCATAATTCATTTACCTGGAAATTATCAAGGGATGGTCTAACGTACGTATATAAATACATTTATATTCGTACGTATATGAATCGCTTAAGTAGTATTTCATTAACTATCACCTAAATCGTATGAATATAAATGAAAAACACTTGTCTAAGCTTTTATGTTATTGATTTTATCATCCTCATTGAAAAAAAAGACAAAACAACTTTTCTTCATATTTTATTTTTAGATTAAAATAAATTTTATTATTCAACTCATATGTTTGGAATTTCATTATATTATATTATATTTAACCACCTTGTGCTGTACTCCCCATCATCAACACCATCATCATCAACATCATCCGCGCGTATTACAAGAACATAGGTATTATATATACACTTTTGTTTAAAAATAGAAATTGAAAGTTAGTTATTTGAAGCTAGCTAGCTGCCTTTAAGCATTCAACAATATATTTATATACCATAAAGCTTGGGCATGCACGAGGAAGGAAATTTTGTTTTAAAGAGTAAATTTCAGAATCTTATCATGTTTTATTATCATTATGATTAAAAAACGAAAGCATTACATTATTTTCATCTTTTTTGTTTCTTTTTTTTTTTTTCTTGCTGTATACAAGAAAGAAAAGCGAAAATTAGAAAATCTTTATTCTTTCGTATATAATATGTATCCTGAAAAGCTTGTTTTCACTTTTACTTTATATCTTTATATACTCTTCCTGCGTGAAATAATTTTATATAACCGTAGAGAATATTAATTTAGTGTAGATTGTATATAGTTTGTGTAACGCGGACAAGCATAATTAATGATACATTTATATACCCAGGTGATACCAGAATTCTTATTGCTCTGTTATTTGTATATAAAATATGCTGAATTTGCTAGAATTCGGTTCGTCCTTCACAAAACTAAGCTAGATTAATAGGTTGGCTCCAGTTTCGAAACGTAATTTGTGCACGTATTGTTCATGCTCTGGTGCCTTCAACTTGCTAAAAGTTTATAATAAATAATGGGAAATGGTTTGAATGAAATTAGCTTTGTCTAGAAATCTTGTTACATATTTAATTTAAGAAAAATGGATAGTCGGAAGTCTTTTGAAGTTAAGTAGAACAATCATGTTTTGAATTTATTTTATGCTTACTCTTGTATCGCTAGGTGTATATACCTGGGCATGTATCTGATCGAACTTGACTTTCTATATCTAAATTTTTCTTCTATTTATTTTGAGACCGACTTCAACTGCTATGTCCGAGAACTGCTGATAGTATTTATCACTGTGCTTTCCTTTGAATGGAACTTTATTTCCATCGACCCAGAAGTGGCAACCAGACCACGATAATTAGATAATGGACATGAAGTGTTCACATTTTTTCAGATATACGTGTACTGATCCTGATTGTATTTTGGAATAAACAAAATTCTATTCGACTTTCATTGAATTGGTGATTATTGTACACTGTTATGAATTCAAAACTTATCTATTAAGGGGACGTACCACCTTCAAATTTTCAAAAAATCGAAAAAAAATTTATGATAGAATATGTTAGAATGAACGTTTAAGAACATGATTTTAACATGAAAATCTCAAAAAAAAATTTATTTATATTTTTTTTTATTTATTGCGAAGGGCACCAAAGTTCGCTGTATATCGCTACACCGACTTTCTCTTAGTAACACCTGCTTATATATACATGCATATACATATATAATTTAATACGTTATTCTCTCACATAACAGCTGTAAAAGTAGAGGAGAAATTTTTGAGAGGAAGGTATATTGTACGGTGCAGGCATCGCAGATTAAATTTTGGTAAGGTTTATTACAAAAAAAAAATTTTTTGACTAACGCGATTATCTCGAAATGACGTTTTTCAAGTTGGCGTGCAAGATTGAGAAAAAACTACTTATCCAATCGTTCTAAAATTTTAACACGTTGATCTACATATATTTCTGCTCAGAATGAACTACGAGGGAATAATCGGCTTTCAATTTTTTGAGTTACAACTAATTGGGGGGGACAAAAAAGCTGAATTTTCGAAAAAATGCCGCCATTTTTTTATTTTTCAACCAATTTTTCTTTTTTTAGTTCATTCCAAGGGCAATTTAATGCTGAATAAAACCCCGTTTTTTTTTTTTTTTGGACGTTTCTGAGAGCAGTTATGATGCACGCCGCGAATTTTCAGTGTTTTTGGAAAACCGTTATAACAGATGACAGTGGGCTAAAAAAAATCTAAAAAAAAATTTTTTTTATACAAAAAATAAAATAAAATGTCAATGGAAAGTTTCATTAAGATATCTCTTTTTATTCCATTAAAAAAAAATCTTTGAAAAACTTTTTGTTTTTCAATTTTGAAGGTGGTACGTCCCCTTAATAAATTATTACTATTAGCCTATAATAGTCTGAAAAAAACATCTTTTTAATTAAAACATACAGGGTGTCCGGGTTTGGGATGCTGATCCGTCAAAGGGTGATTCCTTGGTTCATTCTGAGAAACAAATCGTATGGGGAGGGGGGGGGGTCCATTTTTGATATTCTTTGAGATACAGGGTGTTTAAAAAATTTGGTTCAGAAAAAAAGTACACTCAAATATTAAACTGTTACTTTCAAAATATTTATTGGAGAGCAACCGACTTAGTCTTATTTGACTGGTAATTGTATAGGCTATTATTAAGATCTAGGTGGTTATCTTGCATCAGCATCCGTTTGAGAGCTATGATGCTTTAAAGTAAAAAAAAATATTTTTTTTTTATAAAATTGAGTTTTTCTCAAAAAAAACCGTTATAATTTTTTTATTTTTTTATTTAATTTTAATTCGCCATGATCTCCCCTACAATCCCACAATACAAAGTTTGAGCCTAGGAGTTATAAAACGTGCTCAAATTGCCCTCCTTTTGATTGAATATCGGCTAATATTCGTTTAAGTATACCTTTGGTTATTTCATATCTTGGTAATTCTTTCCTTATCTAGTGTGCTGCTGTGTGAATTCGTTGTATGAGTTCTACTTTTGTTTCAATTTTTTGGAGTATACAAGCGCCTTCATTGTTCCCCATACATAAAAGTGTAATACCTTACGATCGGCCAATGAATTGGACCATTTCTTCCAATCCATTTATTTGGATAATTTTAGTTTAACTAATTCTTAACATTTTTATCGTAGCGACAAGGTGCACCATCATTTTGGTATGTGTGCGAGACTCTACTTAAAATAGGAACATCATCAAAGAGGAGTGGCAAATCCTTTTATAAAAATTGTAAATAACGATCACTATTTAATCTCGATGGTAATATGAGCGGTACAATTATCCCCAATTACACCAGCACATGAATGAGGATTTTCAGCAGCCTACTCGCGTAGATTCTGAAAGTTTTTTATGTCATCTCTTGTGAATTATGATTCATCCCGCCACAGGATACGTTTCATAAAACTATCATTGTCCAAATTCCTTTCCATCAACCAATTAATAAACCCCAATCTTTTATTGCAGTCTATCGCTAATAGCTCTTGAACGGGTGTTATATGGTATGGATGAAGATTCTCCTTATGTAATTCTTGATGAATTCGGTAGCAAGAGACGTTCAATTGTACTGCGAACTTCCTTATGCTGCTAATAGAAGGATTTGCTGTTACATTACGGATTATTAATTCGTCGACATCCAAATGATTTGGTGAGACTGAAAGGGGTTCCGCCCGGATTGTTACGATGTTGTTACGATATCTCGCAGTCTTCTATGAATATTTGTAAATAGTATTGCGTCAGGAACGCGACCCCTCCCACAAAGTTTGTAGGCACAGAGATAAGAAACGAGGAAGTGTTGCGTAGCAATGCATGCAGGTGTAGACTTTAGTATGAAAATGTTTAATTTTTGTTTTTTCAACATTTAAACAAAGGAAGTGATAATCGCCTACTGTTTTAGTGATCAAAAAAAATTTTGACAATATTAACACTTCAACATATCTTAATTAGATTGAGAATAATCGATATACGTAAAAAAATATGGTACGTGGGTACAAATATTGTATTCGGAGATTGTAAAAAAATAAAAAAATTATAACGGTTTTTTTTTTGAGAAAAACTCAGTTTTATAAAAAAAATATTTTTTTTTTTACTTTAAAGCATCATAGCTCTCAAACGAATGCTGATACAAGATAACCAACTAGACCTTAATAATAGCCTATACAATTACCAGTCAAATAAGACTAAGTCGGTTGCTCTCCAATAAATATTTTGGAAGTTACAGTTTAATATTTGACTGTATTTTATTTCTGAACCAAATTTTTTAAACACCCTGTATCTCAAAGAATATCAAAAATGGACCCCCCCCCCCCCCCTCCCCATACGATTTGTTTCTCAGGATGAACCAAGGAATTACCCCTTGACGAATCAGCATCCCAAACCCGGACACCCTGTATATAAGAAAATTTTTAATTAATTCGAATCACAAAGCTAATTTATTTTGAAATGTCAAGACACTAAGGTACTCAATTTTCACGACAAAGAGCCACTTAAAAAGCAAAGTTCCGAAACATTAAAGTAAAGCACCACCAGAGGCGTAAGCGTAAAGAATTACAGATTCAGTATAAATAAACACGCAAAACAAAATAATTATTTGTTTATTTCACATCTCTTTCTATTCATCTGATTTTGAAAAAGCAGTTTGAATTATGCATGCAAGTGAGAATATTATATCAGAGGAAATGATGTTCGTTGAATTTTTTCGACCAAAACAAAGTATATAGAGCAGTTATCGCAAATTTGTGGCACGCGTGCCAACTTGGCAAGGAATTTGTTCGGTCCGCCAAAAAAATTTGAGTTTTAGAAATCGGTCTTCTTTGCAGTTATTCTTACAAAAAAAAATGGGCAAGACGATTTTAAAGTTTTGATAAAGTCCAAATATCGAAATGCTGGGAAATGGGAAAGCATGAAATCAATTTGGGCATAATATAACCTTTACGAATACCAAATATTTTCGAGAAATACGGAAAGCTGGAAAGAAAACTGCTTAAAATATATGGTTTGATTAAAAAATCAAAGAATTTTTGATCTTTACGGGCTATATGTCCAGTCTCCGCAATTTAGTTTTTGGAACAGGCGAACCAAAATATGCCGGGTGATTTTTTTAACCTGATACACTCAAATATCTCGGAAAATAAGCACTCTACGAAAAAAATTGTAGAGATCAAAATTTAATTATTCCGCGGGGAAAATACATTAGTGTTAAAATTAGTAGCCCTCCCCCCTCCTTGTAGGTGGGGCGGGGAGTAACTTTGAAACTAAGATAGGAACCCCTATTTTTTATTGCAGACTCAGATTCTACGGCTAAAAATACATACGTAGGATTTGACTGAAATTTTTTTTCGATTCGTGATAGATGGCGCTGTAATTGACGATATTCAATTTTTTCGATTTCTCCTACTGAGAACCTACGCAAACGATTCTGCAATACGTCTGCTATAAAAATAGCATAGTTTCGTTGTAAATACACGAAGTTAGTCTTCAACAATTTGTATTACTGAAAAATGCTTGTCATTATCGTAACTTAGGAACATTCGATTAAATCGGCTTTCAAATTAATGAAATTGTTAGTATTTTGTTTTAAAAATACCGATTCAGTTCGAAGATTATTTCAAAAATAACAATACCTGTGTAAAGCTATCAATACTACTTCAGAATGTTGTATTTAACTGTACAAGAGAAAATTGAAATGATTCTGGTTTATGGAGAAGCTGGCCGGAGTCTTGATAATGCAGTCACTCTCTACGCTTCGCGTTTCCCGGATAGGATTCGGTCACGTGCGCCATTTCAGGGTACTGTCAAACAATTTATTACTGATGGAAGTGTTTAACCAAAAAAAGGACTCGTCCAGCAACATAGTCACCGAAGAATATCATGAAATTGATATATTGGCTGCAGTAGCTCATAACATAATCCTCATATTAGTAAACGGGAAAAAGCTAACTATTCCGGATTGTCCCAGACCAGTGTTTGGAAAATTTTAAAACATCATAAGTATCATCCGTATCATGTGTTTTTACACCAAGATCTTCATGGAGTTGCAGTGGGCACCTGAACAAATACATCAAAACCCAATTTTTTTTCGTTACGTATTGTTCTTCGACGAGTCGTCTTTTACAAACCATGGAACGGTTAATCGCCACAACATGCATTACTGGAGTGTTGAAAATCCGCACTGGCTTCGCCAAGTTGAACATCAGGGTCCTTGGACTGTCAATGTGTGGTGTGGAATAATAGGCAACAAACTCATCGGCCCCACATTATTGAAGGCAATTTGAATGGTTAAATGTACCGAGATATTTTGGAAAATAAACTGCCAACAGTATTTGAAGACTTGAGCTTAGAAGTGCGACAGAACATGTGGTTTCAACATAATGGTTGTCCTGCACACCACTCGTTGGTAGCATGTGTAGTAATTGATCGTGGTTTCAATGGTTGCTGGATCGGGAAAGCTGGTCCGGTCAATTGGCCTGCCAGATCACCAGATCTTATTTCGCCTGATTTCATTTTGTGGGGCTATCTCAAAGACCAAGTTTACAAACAAAAACCAACAACACGTGAGAATATGATTGAGCGAATCAGAAATGTTTATGCTGAAATTCAAACAGACACACTTCTCAGTTTTGTACAGTCATTTGAAATGCGGATTAATAAGTGCATTGAAGTCGATGGCCATCATTTTGAGTACTTAATTTAATTGAAAGATGAAGAGGCGAGGGGACTGATGTAAATCAAGCACCCTTTTCCAGTTATTCGAAATTTGCACAACGAATAAATTGTTTAAGACTTATTTTGTGTATTTACAACGAACCCATGGTATTTTTATTGCAGAGGTATAACAGAATCGTTTGTTGAATATCGTCAATTACAGCGCCATCTGTCATGAATCAAAAAAAAATTTCAGTCAAATCCTACGTATGTGTTTTTAGCCGTAGAATCTGAATCTGCAATAAAAAATAGGGGTTCCTATCTTAGTTTCAAAGTTACCCCTCGCCCCACCTACAGTGAGGGGGAGGGCTACTAATTTTATCACTAATGTATTTTCCCCGCGGAATAATTAAATTTTGATCTCTAAAATTTTTTTCGTAGAGTGCTTATTTTCCGAGATATTAGAGCGTATCATGTTAAAAAAATCACCCGGTATATATAAAAAAATTATATACGCCAAATTTATTTTTACATACTGGCCAATTCAGACTTTCTTTTCCGTCTCCAGCATCAAATGAAACAAGCTTATTTGTCATCGGATTTTAGTGAAATATTATATCTGAAATATGTTGTTGATAGTATTATAAATAGTTCCTAATATAAAACCGACTATTTCATGGCCTGAAGAATTTTTTCGGCCTTAAAGTTGAGCTGGGTTCAGATTTTGTATATATTTAAACATGGTCATATTAATGATATTATGGTCGATATTATAAATCAAAAACTAGATTTGCCAATTTTGGTTTTCCATACACCAATCCAATCAATTATTTTCTCCTCCAGCACCAAATGGAACACACACATTTATCGATGTATTTTTATTTGTAAGACTGTAGAGTTTAATTTCTTAAATAAAATATTTAAATTGTATGGAAATTTTTATTTTTCTGGTCTATCCTCTGAGTTTTTAAAGATCTAATCAAAATAGCAGAGAAATGCGATTAGCAGAAAAGGTTATTGACACGAAGAGATTTGGAACTGGAAGTTCGATGCCAATTGTCGTATAACAGAATTTCCTTCGACAAATCGTTGTGAGTTTCTATTTTTACAGATGAATATTATAAAAATAATTAGGATTAGAACGGCCAAAGACAATTGTTTGGGCTTAAGATATTTGAATCGACTCCGAGATAATAACATTTATCTTAAGTTATTTTATTCACTCTCTTCCTATAAAAATTTGCGTTGAAAAACAAAAATAAAAATCTGGCATATTATTATGGAGATCCCCACCCATTTAGATCCCCACCAAAAGGTTATAGATACGACAAATATAGAGCTGAAACGAAAAGCAACAGAGACCTCAAACATCCCGGCTCAAATTATTTGTGATACTTTGGTATCATGTGGTTCACAAAGCCGTGTGTGTTTGCCTCGCGAAAAAGCTAAATTAAGATAATTTATCGTATTCTGGTGCTTTTACGGAACCTACAACACTAAATCAAATTGCTATTCCTGAAGCTCTAAAATAAGTCGAAGGAAATCTATTTTTGCTGTTACATAAGAAGTTTGCTGAACATCAAATTATTTTATTAGGACGTTTATCTAATATTCAATTATTAAGCAGTGCTGATTGTTGGATAATGGATGGAATATTTAGCGTTGTTCCAACTATCATGAGGCAACTATTTACGATCCATTGTAGAATAGATGACACCATGGTACCATTGATCTACTGCAAACGAATTCTTTCCAGATGCAATTTACAAGGGTTGTCTATTCCATTTCGATCCGATAATTTGGCGCCGTATTCAAAAATTTGGGATTACCAGAAAATACGGAAATGATCGAACATTCAGCGAACAAAACACAATGCTAAAATGTTTAGCACACACAACTTTTGACAATGCGGCCAAACAAGTATCCGCTTGGTCTAATAAAAACTACATCGGAGGTACAGGAACAGCCAAACCACAATAGAGTCCTACCTTTCTTTTAATCAATATAAATTGCAGTACCTACCAATATAGAAATTTTTGGATTGAGAACGAAATTTTTATTGTTTGGTACGGTTTTATCAGAGCCTTTTAGAAGCTTTTTTATTGCTATACTGGTTCTTTTATAAGCTTTTTGATTGGTATAACTTTTCACTGATTTTCATAGGAATCCATAGTAAAAATGGCTTCAAATTTGTCAATTAAAAAACAAAAATATTGAACACTGTGTATATAAATGTTTTCTACATCTTTAACAACAATACACAAGAAGTAAATATTAATTGCAGAATTACTAAAATTAAATTATTTCTAAAATATATTTTTCGAACTTTCATTTTGAAAAATATATCAAAGTTGGCTCTGACGAATTAAAATAATACTTGCTAAATTTATCTTTAGTTTTACTAGTGTACGTCAGATGTCTAAGATGGTTACAGAAAAATACGAAAAAAAAAATGTTATCACAAAATTATCACAAATTTTTAATATTTTGTGAATTTGTTTTGCTTTTCCTACATTCTTTGAACTATAAATTTCACTAGGTGGTATTTTTTGGTACGATTTTACCAAATTTTAACTGCCATCACTGCCATCTATGTAATCTATATTGGCTTAATAACCACCTGATTCTTAGCAAGCTTTTATTTCAATTTGACCAGTGCTGAGATGTTCTAACATCACTTTCGATTCGTTTTCGATAGTATTTTGTCTCTTGTAACAAGAACAAAATTGTACGCTATTTTCTTCTTTCATTACAATTTTTCTAATGCGATCTCAGCCTTCTCTATACTTTTCCTTTTCTTCGCATCGGTAAAATATCGCAAACCAAATTTTTTGTGATAAAGAGTGATGAATGAAAGTAGAAATAGAATGATGTTTCAAGCAAGCATGCTGAGATCGCAATAGAATAAGCTTAATTCAAAAGTCGAAATAGTGTAAAATTTTATTCTTGAAAAGAGGGACATGACCACTATCGAACATCGGAAAAAGTGATGTTAGAACATGTCAGCCCAGAATACTGTTGTTATGAACTTTTTTTTATATTTTGGTTTAAATTAATCTATTATTACAAGAAAATGAAAACGATTTACTTAAACGAGATTTATATATGTTGAAATTCAAACATTTATGAAAATATTTCAGAAATCATAATTTAGAATTTGCAACGTTTTCATTTAAAAATTTGTCTTAGTAAAAAAATTGATTTCCTATATGTTTTATGTGTTTGACTATGAAAAGTTTAGTTTTTTCCTCGTTTCTTAACCTCTCGATTCTGACGATAAGACTAGTTTAGTGACAATACCGAAGGATTTTGATAACAGTGGATTGTACCATAAATGGATTTCACCAATCTTACGCTTGTGAAGTTTATCCTAAGTTAGATCTAAACCAACACAAACAACAGAATATGTAAATGTATTAGTAAAAACAACACAGATGACATTTAGGCGAACATTTCGAAATAAATAATTTGAAAACTTTTATTTATTGTTTTAATTAAATTAAGTTTTGTTATACATATTAAAATCGAATTATTTTATTTAACCAAAAAAAATACCTACATAAAATACACGTCTATATAATAAAATTAATTAGAAAAGTGTGTGTCTGTTAAATCAATTTAAAAGTTATGCTTTTCATATTGCCACATTGGTAAATTTACTATATAGGATTTTCTTAAGAAAGTTTGTATCTTAAGATTTTCTATATTTATCACCAACGCCACTATGATTTTTTGGTATGTATTATCTAAGACTATACAAGCAGGCTTAACCATTTGAAAAGCTAATGCCTCTTACATGTTCAAATTGCCATATTGGTAAATTTACTATAGGATCAACTTTATATTTTGTTGAAATATTCTGGAAAATGGAGATTTCCATTCTTATTCTAAAATTAAATCTCCATTAACCAGAAACGAAAATTTAAATTCTATATATTTTGAATTAAGAAATGTTCGCCTAAATGTCATAAAATTTGTTTATTCACTAATACATATTCACTTATATTATTTTTGTTGGTTTAGTTCTAATTTAGGTCTAACTTCACTTGCATCCAATCTTGGGTTTCAACATCAATGGTTTTTTCAAAAGTGGATTTTTATAAAAAACGACGAATTTTAGCAAAATGGATTTTGGTAAAATAGATAAGGGGAAGATCCCTTGATAAATAAATAAAATGGAATGCATTTTCCAAAAGGGGCCGAAAAAATATCTAAATGGTCTTACCGGCATCTCAACCGTCTTTGCAAACTTCAAATTATATTGAAAAACAGGATTATTGACAAATTTCGAATATAGTCGAAAAATTTCGAATAAATTTAGAATCCTACAATAATCTTAAATAATTAAGAAATCACTAAGAATCTAGAATAACTTCGCATCAGAACTTCGATGCCAGCGTTGCATTCCGGAACTGTAGATTAATCCAAAAACCTCTAAATCTCGAAATTCGAGAATCTTATCTCTGTAAGAGCACATAAATCGGTGCTTTGCTTAATTCGAAAAACTCGAAAATTCTTAAAAATATCGGAAACATCAATGTATTGTTATAATTCGGTAACCTACAGCATTTTTACAATATTAGAGTAATATCGAGAAACTGAATAGACTCGAATGAACTCGAAAAGCTTGAATAAACTTGAATCATACAAGTTTAGAATAATTTCGATATTCTCAAAAAATTTGGAATATTCCAAAAAAAAATGTTTCTCCTAAAAATAACTGAAAGTTGATAATTTTGAATAAAACCTGCATTAATCCAAAAACGTTAGATTTCGGGAATTTCACATTAATTCAATCCAAACAAACTCGATTAATTTCGAAAAACTAGAATAATCTCCCAAACTCTATAAAATCTAAGCTCAATTAAAGGATGCGCTTATAAACCTCAAAAATTTACATAAAATATCGAAATCGAGAATTCGAGAAAATATCGAATAATATTCTGGATTAATCCCTATTAAGACATTTCCAATGTGCAAAACGAAACGTTATTTTTAAAAAGTATATAAAACCACCAAATCCTAAAATCCTGGATGATATTTTTGTAAGCATGGGGCATGCTTATAGTAACAATATTCGCCGCTGTTTTTATATGCAGCACCCTCGGTAAAGGTTAGAATGTCAAATGGTATTAGTGTTTTGTATCGAAACTGTATTGTGAATTTAATAACACAAAAGAATTTTTATATTTTAAAATGTTTATAAGTCATTTAGCGACGCGTTCGAACTTCGAAGCCATAAAATTAAACGTTAAACATTATTGTAACCTTTATCACGACGGTAATGACATCTGATGTGCGGAAACAAAAACAAACTCTTTTTGCATGCCCCATTACACGAGAGATATATAACCGACACACCCATAGCTAACTATATAACTGTGTATATCTTGCTGTAAAATTGGAATGCAGTTGCAGTAGACTAAAAATTTGCTTGTTGGAGAATTTATTATTCCCCAAACCAACTTTTGTACGAAATTATTTAAAAATTAATTTGATTTATCGCATGCGTGAAAATTTAAAACCATAGCTGCCACTGAGCATCACAATATTTTAGAACAACTTATAAATTTGTTCCATTACGGAACCAATGTTTATGCAATCGAGGAACTAGATTACACAAAAGAATGTTAAGCAATCATAGTTTCACAACAAATTCACGATTAAGGGTCGATTGAATTCAAGATTTAGGCTGTTTTCTAAACGAGACTTATTTGGATACTTATTTGTAGAAGCTAACTTATTCCATACGAAATTATATTGAATATAGGTCTTAAGCGTCGATTCTCTTGCCGTGAAAAAGTCGAATGAATCTTTTTTTTTTATTTACATCCTTAATTTGAAAACTTGTATTATACATATGTAATAGGTAATTTATGCGAGGCTGTTTGAAATCCATTTCGACCCAAAGTCGGCCTTTCAACTGCTTCGTATTTTAAAGGTATCGAAGTAGAAAAAGAAATTTTCAACTTCTAAAATTTTAATCTGCTGCATAAAAAATAAATAATTTGATAAATTGCTTAATTCGCATTTGGCATTGTATATCAGTTTTAAGTTCCGACTCTCAAATTACTATAGTATATACCCAGAAACTCGTAATTCACAAATTTTCGAATTTTACATTGCGCATTTCATCGACTTAATTTAAAAAATTCAACCAAAAGTTGTGCATCATATGGTTCCATAAAAATTAGTCTACCTATAGAGGTGGCCAGTTTTAAAATGGCTTAGATTTTTTTTTTTAAGTTCCAGTAATTCACAACCAAATAAACATATGAAAAACAAACGAAATGTAGATATTCAAATATAGTTGCAAACTATTGTTGATGTTAGAGAGAAGAGGACAACTTAGCCAGTTGTCCAGGATAAGTGGTATCTAACTTAGCCCTTTTCAAAGTTTTTTTTATTTGAAATTCGCAATACCTAGTTTGTACCTCTATACATATTTTAAAAACCGGTATAAATTTCGCTCGAAATTGAAAATCTGAATTGAAGTCTTACAAAGTTATTTTCTTAAACAACTATGAAAACTTTCGACATAGCGTGGTACTTTTAAAAATTACAATTAGAATTTTCATGTAACAAATTATATTTAGTTTGTTGCCAAGATGTCAGAATAAATAAATGTAACTTTTTAAATTTTAGACATTTCGAATTTAAACGATATTTGGATAAAATTTTGAAAATTCAATAATATGTCGCCATGTAAATACATATGTACGATAGTGTACTATGTATACGCCATGAGCCCAGATAGTATGTCCCAGCAACTCGCAAGAGTAAAATCAAAACGGTAGACGAGGCATGGATAGGAATATACGGGAGTGGGTCTGCCCTCTCGATGTCCTTGAGTCCCAATGCTACCGCTCTTCTAGCAGAAGTAAATGTTATTACATCTAGGAGGGAGAGCAATGAGCCCAGATAGTATGTATCACACACCGGTCGGCAGTATTATCAGGTTCTTTAAGAGCCTGAATATTGGCTGGACGGATAATTAAAACATCTAGGAGGGAGAGCAATGAGCCCAGATAGTATGATATGTATCACGTACCGTTAGGCAGTATTATCAGGTTCATTAAGAGCCTGAATATTGACTGGACGGATAATTAAGTAGGGCTTAATGCACAAAAGATCTTTTAGGTCGCAGTGCGGGGTGGCTTGAGCCCCCACATGGCCCTCAAGTAATAATGTATACGCCATTGGGAAAATTTTCGAGAAATCGAAATTTAAACTTAGGACTAAAATTTGTTCACCATTTAAATCTAATTGTTATGTACTAAAAGTACTAAAATGCATTGGATATAAAATAATGGCTTAGAGTAAAAATAGAAAATAGAAAATCAAAATAAAATTAAGAGATAGGTCCGTTTGGATTCAAAAATCTGAAAGAGGATGGCCGATTATGTAAGAATTGAGTAATAAGTCATGTTTGGGAAAAATCGTTTATATGTAGGACCCTATAGTACTCACGTGACGAGGTGCACTAATAACACTAATAAATACCTAATATTTTAAATATATAATTTCAATTTTTGAAATATTGAATTGTTTGACCTTTTTGAGAATTCAAATCTCAATTTGTCTTATCTTATCTCCTATCAAATGGAATATATGTAAATATTTTCTCCAAATTTGGGGTTTAATATGGTCTGTATTTCTAATATTGAATTTTAAGATAAGCCATTTGCAGTACCAAATTCAGCCATTTATCATGCTTAACTGCATGTAAATGACGATTTAATAATTTTAGCGATTCTCAATTAAATGTATAACAATAATTAAAGATTGAAATTCGAAACACATTTACGTCTGGGTCAAAATCGCAATTTGAAAATTAAAATTCGATTCAAAATGATTTCAAAGGATAAGTGACGCCTTTTTAGTTTGATTCATGGGGATTTTAATCGGCTATTTCGTATACTATCACAACCTGTGATTAAATCTCTAACAAGGGGGTTTTGCCTGAAATTGACCATGTGCCAACAAGGTTCTCATGTTACAGGAAACAGATGAATAAATTCCTCATCTATCAAGTTGAAATGGTAACCCCTATCCTCAAAATCCAATGTGTTCCAAATTTTAATCTTCAAATTGCGATTATGTATCAAATTGATAAAGGGTCATAGCACGAAATATCTGAATCAACCCCCATCTGAATCAGTCAAGCTGAAAACATATCTCCTATTCCCAGAAACAATTTTGTTGTTGAAATTGTTAAGTAGACATTATAATAGTAAAACCCTTGTTACAGATTTTGACTCAAGTGCTAATATTATTTACAAAAAACATCTGATTTAATCCATCATTATAGTCTAGCCATAAAAAATGTGTTTCAAATTTATATATTTAAATTGCGGGTTTTCTTGAAATTGACAAACTGCCATTAGCACCCTTTGCTAGAAATTTGCACTCAGGTTCTAAAAGGCAAATAATTTTGGCCTTCAAAACTATTTTGACTGAAATTATTAAGTGGCAAATTATTTTGGTAAATTATTAAGAGTATTAAATCTTACCAGAGATTTAAACTGAGGTATACGAGGTTAACTTAGTAGTACACGGAATAGCTGATTAAATTCCTCGTCCATAAAGCCAAAAGGGTATCCCCTCTAAGTTTGTTTTTTTTTTTAATCTTCAAATTACGATTCTGACTGAAATTGTTGAAGTGCCATTAGCACCCCTCGTCAGAGACTTGAACTCAGATTCTGTTATCACGTGGAATAACTAATTAAATTCTGTCTCCATATCGCGAGAAAAGTAAACCCATTCTCTAGAAATAAATTTGTTTCAAATTTTAATCTTCGATTAACAATTTTGGCTGAAAGAAAACCATTAACAACCCTTGGACATTTAAACTAAGGTTTCGACCGTACACGGCAGCTAATTAAACTCCCCGTCCACCAAGCCTAAAAGGTGTCCCTTATCCAAGAAAAATATTTATTCTAAATTTTAATCTTCAAATCGCAGATAATTATGTAAAGAGCCAAGAATAGCCCTTATTTATAATAAATGCACACCCCATCCCAAGAAACAAATTAGTTTCGCAATTTTCACTGAAATTGGCAAATTTATCACTCTTTCCGAGAAATTTGGAATCAGGTTCTGACAGTACATGGTAAAGAAACCTGGACAAATACTCTATCCATCAAGCTAAAAAGTTACAATCCATCCCCCCCTCCCTAGAACTAGATTTGTTCCAAAGTTTAGTTTTCTAATTTCTCATCGCAAGTTTGATTTTTATCGCTGAGGTCCCATTTTTTAGTTAATAATTTAGCTGACTAAATTTCTATTTCTCGGCCCTATTTAAAGAAGCAATTTTTATTTGAATGATTCTTTTCGAATTTGTAATAAAATTACATTTTTAAAACTATACTTTTTCACATACAGTGGTGAATTCCATTCTTTGGTTTGTTCAATGACGATATGAATTAAGTGGATTTGGCAGAATTCTACCAGTATTCGCCATTTCAGATGTACATAGTTGAGCTAAAATTACTGAATTTACAGATGCCTTATTAATGGCGTATTTCTGCTGGAATATTATGAGTGTCGGCGGCTATATTCTCCCTTCAGTCTCTCAATGCTTCAGTCTCTTTATTCGCTAACTAAGCCGTTTGACTTTAAAGAATTTTTTCAATTCATTTACATATTTAGCTTATTGGACATCGGTGGTAAGGACCTTTTCCATTATGGGTGATTTAATCTTACATTTTCCGAGTGATATTTCTTACACATTGATGTAGATTCGCTTGCTTGTATTTACTGTTGCTATTTGGCAGTACCGAGAGTATATTCTGGGTATTTTGTGCGATCATCTTGCTTAGTCTTTTCTTTATTTATCGTTAGTGTATCTTTATTTGTCCTACAAAGGACGCACTGCTTTTGTGACGCAATTTCTGCATAAATTATGATTTTCATGTGTTGTCTTTGTTGCCAACTGCACTATTTAGACATTCTCTTTCAAATTCATATATTTTATCTTCAATCGTTAATCAAACATAATTAACCCGGTATTACCACTTGAAACTTTACCATGTTGTTGATCTTGCTCAATATGTGGTTAATGGTTGACGCAGTGTATTGTAGAAATTGGTTGTTTTGGGTGCTTCATAATTTAATATGATTTCATATGCAGATGCAAATCTATCGTCTTCTATTTAGAAATAAATAAAATGCTTCTTCTATTAACAACCTTCAGGCACCATTCAGCACTATCATTAATTTTAATTATGTTTACCGAGAGAACGGTTTCTGATAAACAAATTATTTATTATTTATTTTATACTTTATCTTCACCATTTGTACAGCTCACAAACTTATGACGGTTTGTGCGGCTTAACACATGTAAATCTCGCTAACGTCATCGGTTTTAAACCCTAGTTTGATTTGAGTTATTATTCGTCCCAAAATAAATTTTAAATACCGCACTACGCACTAATTAAAAATGCTTTCAAAGCTTTATTTTTTTTAATTTTTCTTTTTCATTTTGTATAAATTCCTATTTTTTATTTTATTTTATGTCAGCCACACAAACTTTATCAATTAGTATGATAATTAAATTGTTTTTATGCCGAAAGAAAAATTCATTTGAAATCATTAAAAAAATTAAATAAAAAATAAAAACACAAAAAAAAAACAAGATTAATTTTCCAAGGATATTTTGGGAACGAACAAAATCTAAATAATTTATTCTTGTTGTTGATCAAGTTTAGTGCTCCCAAATCCTAAGTCAATATCCGTCTACGTATGTAAAATAAAGGATTTTCCAAATAAACGGAATTACATAATGTATTTGATTGGGACCAAAATCACTGGAATAACTTTAATGTGAAGAAATTTGTTTAGTTAACAAATTGTTTTGTGCTTAATATACACACACACATACATGCGTGACCTTATTCATGTACCCAGATTTCAAAGAGGTTATATAATCTTCGACCTAGGCAAGAGACGATTTCTATAGGATTTCATATTTTGCAGATTTGGGTTGTCACTATTGTGACACTATTAATAATCCAATTATAATTTTCTGTTCAATGAATTCTATTTCATTTGTCCCAGGAAAAAATATTAAATTTTGTATTGAAAATCAGACATTTAAGTCTAACAAAGGTTGGTATAAATAAAAGAAAAGAAAATGATTTTTTTTTTAATCATAATCAGGAGGGTAGGTATATTTTGGATCAATGGAGTTTTATGTTTCGTAAATAATTGAGATTTTCCTTTGGTATTGTATGAAATGAACTGGATGAATCAAAAATGTGCGAACCGAATAAAAATCAAATTAAAACATAAAACCGTAAAAAAAATATTTACATATACATGGTCTACGACCTCAGAAATAAATTTGTGTATACTTAAAAATAATTTGTCACCACTTCTAAAAATAAAAAGCTTTCTCCTATACATACATATTTATAAACTTGTTGATTGATTATAAATTATTTTCGTTCCAAATTATCATACAATATTACGTACATTTGCCTCGCATCGATTCCTTCCGTCGTTTTTCATATTATACACTCTTGTACACAAACTATTGTTATCTATATAAATGATTACAAATCGATATATAAATACAAAAGAACTGTACATACTATTATTAATCGAAACTTGAAATAAACTAAAAAAAGCACAAAATATTATTACGCATTTAGAAATCTAAAATAAATTGTCTATACCTACCCCTAGAATAAACTTTATCTGAAAATCTTGATATTTGACACAACAAAACTTTTATCCGTCAACCCCGACATCACCATCATCATAACTATTCGTTGTCGGTCGATATAAATTGTGTAGTGTCACCTCAGCCAAATCCAAATCGAACAATAACGCACCAAACCTTCCCAGAACCACGGAACGGCTGGAAATTTTATTTTATTTTTTTATTTATAAAAATAAATAAATTATTAATTTATATTGTACACAGAACCAAAAATAGTAAATAAACAAAATATAATAATAACATTTTTGTATATATATAGACTATGTATTAACAAGTATTTCGATTTAGTCGGAAAATCTATTTTAAGCGCCGCAGCCAAGATAAACAATAAAAATATAACAATTGATTGTGTATAAAACCAAAATGTAATTAAACAAAAACAAAACAATCTGCATACATACATACTCGTAATATATCAGAGGAGTGCTTTTCAATAAATGTAATTACTTTATGTAATATGAGGTTGAGAGAGTGTTACAAATTTATGATGTGATGTGTGTGTGCATACGGATTTATGACAAAATATTTTTGCACAAAATAATTTTTGTACAATTATCCAGTAAAATTGTATCGATGTTTTTGGTTCATTTTCATAAAATCTCAAATTGAAATTTTCAGATTTTTGGGGAAATATCAAATAACTGGATTAAAACCAATTTGTGCGAAAATATTTTGGCACAAATAACTATAATTGAAAATATCGATCTAACTTTCGTTTAGTGTCAACCTAACTAATAGCACTAACTATTGTATACCTATAGATCTTAATTTCGAAATGCCACAATTTTAATGCGAACAGCACTAAATCAGAACTACTTCTCTAGATTACAATCGATTTTCGTCTGTGAAGCAAAAGGTGTTTTTTTCTATATCCCTATTAACTGAACACGAAACTAAACATAAAAGCTTCTTGGCACGTCAGATTTATTCAAAAAGTTTGCAATCGCGAAATCGAACAAGTAATTCACTGAATATGTGGTCTCGTACTCCTCCGATATTTATGGGCAATTATGCAATTGCAATAATTTAATTAGTAACATTTGTGATTAAGCATATAAGCGAGCATGTTACACAACCCCGACAAGCTCGAATTTGGCGGTATCACCATTTCGGCGCCCAACGTGGTATGATATGATATGATATAATATATGTAGGTCTACAGGCTAACCATAATGGTGATCCTAGGTATGTATAGCACATTCCTGGACTGGAGTATGCCTAAACCATTATTCAGAAAAGATACCTAGGAGCACCATATTCCAGAATTATGCGGGCCCAGGCCCTGCCTGCATCCTCAACACAAAAGGTTTGTAAGGATTTGGGATGTTAGTCACAGATATAACTAGGGCAGAAATCGCAGCAAAGTTATTTTCTAACTACATAGTTAATTTATTAAAAAAAATTTGTTAAATAAAACCATTTTCACACTATAGATTTGGATTTTGTTAATTGTTAGTATATGTTAGTAGTGAATAGGTTTAGGTGTTGCTATAGGTTTCATCAATATGTGTATTCAATACTTAATATCCAGGGGTCTTCTCTTCTCGCGCTGTATGTAAAGATGTGGCCCTATCTCCCACCATCACCAATTCTCGCAGTGGGTGTATTTGTCTTTGTTAAGAGTCGACAGCATAATCGTTTGCACATATTGATGACCTAATGGTTGTTTAGGTCAGTTCAGTAAGAGTTCACAGTAGAGTCATATGTAGTTATCCTTATCATTCATTCAGTCTATCTAAGATTTATTTATCATTAAGTTTATCTCTTATTACTTTTGGAAAAATAACATTCAAACAATATGCAACCTATCTCTATATAGACCGTTCACTTCGAAAAGTGGTGCAAGATAACCATCCAAAAAAGAAAAATCTTTAACATTGATATCAATAGAGATATACCGGCAAACAACTTATCCCTAATTTTAATTTATGCAATAACAATAAAATTCAAAGACCCATATATATCTCATTTATTGACTCTCAAATCTCAATTCCTTTATTTCCTTGTTTCATCAAGTTATGGACCCACCCACACCACCTCCAAAAACAAACCGTCCATTTTATTCAGCAAAATTTTATTCAGAAAAGATATCACCAGACAAATATCCGGTCTTTTTTTCAATGTTCTGTTCAACTGGAGAGATTTTATAAATATAAATATTCGTAAAGGAGAAAATATAAAAGCAAAAAACAAAAGAAAAAACCAAAACGAGTTGAACTCAACTTATCAATAACTGAAAAAACCAAAAAAAAATATGTATAGATCGTTTCGCTTTGGCAACCAAAAGAGCAACTTGTGCAAAACAAATGCCAATTGATTGGCGAGAATCAAAAGTTAATCAAAATATCAAAAAAAATCCAAAAATTTCAAAAACTATCTACACCAACAAAGCTTGGTTCCGAAACCATTCCAAACAGAACGGAAAAATTACTCGGCACTATTTTTACCAGGCCCGCACCAAAACTGCAAAACAATGACGCGTCCTTAGAAAAGTTATCCTTAATAACAAAATCAACTTTACCAAAACATTGAACCAAATAATAAACATCCGTGCCTTTGCAACCAAAACAAAAATATTTCCAAACTTTAATTATTTTATTTTAAGCAACACACTTCATTCCAATGCACTGAACAAAAATCAAAATACGGCACCAAACTATTTTATTGTTTCTCTCTCCTTCTGCACCGAACTTCTTACACTTGACGCTTGGTTATTTCTCCTCTATAGCTTTTAGCTCTATGATACCAGAGCCTACTGTATAAATAAGAGCCTCCAGTATCGACTGTATTTTTTACTAAGCTTAAAATAAGGTACATAAAATTTTTGCTTTACTATGAACTTATATGGGAAAACGATTATTTTCATTTACAGTTTTAGTTTATTAGAAATATGAGCTTTAGTTTTGTTTTTATATGAAAATGTTCATGAAACATGTAATATTATTTGATTGAAAAATCAAGCCTTGAAAATGTTTATTTCTTAGTGAAAATCGCCATGAAAAATAAGGTACTTTTGAAATTTTAAATATTGTTGTTTTTGTAATATATACGTCATTTACTTAACTCGAAATTTATAAACAAAACAATAATCATCTCTTTCGTTGCCTCCATTACAATTTGAATTCGAATATGTTTCTATAGTTATTTTGAATTTGCAAAGCATGCTAGATTGTTTTGATTTTTTGTTTTTTTCGCACTCATTGTATTGATTTAATTTCTTCTGTTTGGCTCTTTCTGATTTTTTTTAAATTTTGATTGTTGAGCGGAGACGTGTTGTATTTTTTCTTACCATTGGGTTTAGATGTGGAGATGTGATGTCGTCATTAAACTGAATTTTCTCTTTTTAATACACATTGTTGTTGTTGTAGAATGTTTTTTAATTCAATTTCCCTTATTTTCTTTTGATTATTGCTGGAAAATAGGGAAATTTGAGAATCTGTGTTTTAAATGAGTAAGACATTGAGTTGTTTGTTAGCGATTTCTTAAAAAATTATTTAACTGGGTTTAACCTTTAATTCATATTTTATCGTCAATCGAAATCGCGTTTTTTCATACAAACACTATGAAAATAAATGAATTTTTAGTGTTTCTATATCCCTTATTTTAAGTTCATTTTTCACATGCCTATTCACATCAAGATGGTTCTGATGATACATACATATACATTAAAATCACACACCAAACTACATAAAGACACTTGTGTCGATTATACCAGAGCCTACTGTATAAATAAGAGCCTCCAGTATCGACTATATTTTTTAGTAAGCTTAAAATAAGATACATACATTTTTTTCTTTACTATGAAACTATATAGGAAAACGATTGTTTTCATTTACATTTTTAGTCTATAAGAATTATGAGCTTTTGTATTATTTTTATACAAAAATGTTCATAAAACGTTTAATTTTATTTGATTGAAAAATCGAATCATGAAAATGTTTATTTCTTAGTGAAAATCCTCTTGGAATATAAAGTATTGCTAAACTTTTATGGAATGTTGTTTTTGTAAAATACGTCATAAATATTTATAAACAATACAATCACCATCTCTTTTTAATCTCTTTCTAAAAGTATTGCCACATGACATAAATTTACCCAAATACAGATTCATATCATGTGGTAATAACGATATTTTGTTTTAATCAAAGCTTAATGGAATGAACAATAGCAGCTGTCGCCTCCATTCAAATTTGAATTCGAATATCTTTCTGTTATTAATTGTGAATCAAAAGTGGCGAATACAAATTTAAATTGTGTTTTTACGATAAATAATTTTCTTATTTGAAAACTTAACTGTTTTTAAATATTTTGGGCCTTATCAGTTTGAAATTTGAATTGAATTTTAATAATTATCTCTTATTTCGGTAAAAGAGACAGATATAGATACAAAACATAAAAAAATCAAATTCATTACTATATAGGGGATCGAACCGATATTTTAATTGTTTAGTCTGAATTTTGCTTCGGTTAAACATATTTTTGGTGGCTGCTCTCGGTAGTAATTAAATATATAAATTGTAATAATAATTAATTAATATAATTTTTTTTACAAATTTACTAAAAATGAACCATTGCATTGAAAGAAATTATGTAATTTTTACGTAAAATAATTTCTTTCACATCGATACTCAGCCCGAAGCTCTGTTTTTGTATTTGGTGTGTTAAGTGACATCTAGGAATGGGAATTATTAGTAAGAGTTATTTTATTTTATATACCGCTCTCAATTCAAATGTACCTAATAATGACAATTAAAATATTCTAAACAAAAGCTTATTTTGAATGTACATACATAAATCATTATGTTTTGGGAATAAAAATAGATGCCAAATATTTTTAAGTAGTAGCTATTTATTTTCAGCTAGGACTTAATTGAAATAATATTTCTAATATTTGAAAAATAAATAAGGCATTAATATTCCAGTTAATGTTTATTGGTTACTAGCTGAGTTACCCGGCGTTGCTCGGGAGGTATATAATTCAAATACCTTGATTGTTCTGCAAGAATTATCTCTTTACATCGCTATATTTGAAAGCACGAGTTGTATTTTCGAATATTTTGTAGAAAATGTCTGGATAACTCAGTAGTTCCGGAGACGTAAGCAAGAGGTTCAGGTGGATCATCCAGAGGAGGCAAATTCACTTTTCCATTTGAACAACACATTCCAGGCGATTCAATGTGAAACTTTAAAGCATGACAATACAAACAAATGTTTTCCATTTGCCGAATTGAAACATTGTAATCATAGTCTTTCTCGTAATTGAATGCTGCTAACTTTAAATCACCTCTAAAAGTTTCTATTAATCGTCCTATCATAACCGATCGACTTCCAGCCGGGCCTCACGATGTTCAATGGTTTCAGTAGCTCTAGAAGAAGACATCCTGCTTCGAACATTTTCAAGTCGTGTTTCACGCTGTTCAGTTGTTTCATCAGCTCTTGAAGAAGACATCCTGCTTCGAACGTTTGCAAGTCGTGTTTCACACTGTTTAGTTGTTTCATTAGATCTAGAAGAAGACGTACTGCTTCGATCATTTTCAAGTCGTGCTTCACGCTGTTCGCATGATTCAGCCACCATTGCGGCTCTAATCTTCTTCGACTTTGCAGTTACCTGCCCAATTGATCTTTTTTTCGGTGGCATTTTTAAGCAAAAATGAAACGTGTAGCTAATTAATCAGGAATGACGGGCATTCAAAACAGAAATTAGTATTAATTTATCAAAACGATTTTAATGTTTCCTTCGATACGTTTCACCGCGAACTGTGTTTGAAAATGTGTTTACGGAATTTTTTTAAGCAAAATCAAATGTTATCTACAATCAAAAAGTAATCATAGATTAACACATTTATAAACTGAAAACTTTAATCTAATAAGGATGTATATTCACTTGAAATAATAATTAATACCTGGAAAATAATCACCAACAATTATTTTATTGCAATATAGCTAACTAATCGAGAACAGCGGCATCCGAAACACAAATTAATATTAATTTATTCAAAACGATTAAAACTACGTCCACTTCGATACGTTTTACCGCGAACTGTGGTTGAAAATGACATTTCGAAAAACAAAAGAAGTTTTTTCAAACTAAGGCAATGTTACACGTACAATAATTT